>APFE031134642.1:83389-164524 GCA_000404065.3 Pinus taeda
TGAGCATGGCATGCATGAATTCAAACTTTATCACTTCTTTTGTTTAAATAGCAGCAAGAGATTAAGAAATGGAACACATAAAAACACTTACAATGACAAGTAGGAAACACACCATCAACATAATAATCCACAAGAATCCACAATGAAGTCTGCAAAACCCTGGCCTTCCTTTTCCTCAAATTGCATAAATATAAGTCAAAAATACAATAGAGCTTCTCCCTCTAGAGTCCAACCATGAAAATGAGTAAGAGAAGGCATAATATAGAAGGTCTAACTCTTTCCCCACCTCTAGGGTTCGAGCTCATCTTCCTAGGAGCTGTTGCAACTAATTCTAAATCAATCACTAGATAATAGGCCAGCTCAACAACTTGCCTCTAAAACTTAGGAAACCTATCCATGCATTAAATATTCACTATTTACATCAAGAAGCTTCTAAGAGGTAAAGAAGAGTAAAAGTATCTAATTCCATGAAATTTACACAAGAATCCATCATTTACATGCCCAAATGGTCAACCCAAGTGAAAACAGTGCTTTGCTGGCCGAACTGGTCAAAAACTGGCAAATTTGCCTGAGTGGTCGCACCTGTGGCTCGAGTGGTCGCGCCTTTTGCAGCTCTGTTTGAGGGCCTTCCCGGAGTCCAAATCAGGTGCAGGATAGCGTGTTGGAAAGGTCTTGAAGTCTACTTTCCAACCCAACTGTAATTTCTGAATTTGGGGTTTATTTGACCCCTAAAAGGTCAAATTTCCCAAGATTGCTTTCTGCAACTCAAAAAAGGGGCAGAAAGTCAAAATTTGCATGTATTTTGAGCTTTTGGGAGCCCAAATCTTCACAAAATTTGAAACTCTTCCATAGGCAAGTGTACTTTTGCATGAAAAATCCAACCATGTAGAGTTTTCCCCGTTCCGAGCTGTCCCCACGACTGGTCTCGTAAGGGGTGAGACCACTCGAATGGCCAAAACCTGTAAAATTCCCAAAAATGTAAAAAATGCCACAAAATTCTCAAAATCTCTTGGGTTTGCTGCTAGGAGGAAGATAGTGAGTATCATGGTGAGTGAGCGAAGCCTTGGCCAAGATACTGAGCGGGTTTGTCTTCTTCTTCCTCTTGCGGACCTCGGTCAACCTTCTTTGGAACACCTTCATCTTCGCCTTGCAAACATGCATCCTTGCCCAGTAATGGTTTTTCATGTTCCTTAGCAACTTGTTGTTCCGATTGGCCTTAGCCAATAGCCCCTCTAAGTGTGTGTTCACCCGGATAAGCATGGATTCCCTCTCCTTGGGCAGCAAGTCACCGGGCCTCCTACGGTTGATGACTCGATCCCTTCGAATCCTCCATAGCTCATCCAATTCTTTCTCATCCTCCAGCTGTTTGTTTCGCTGCTCCAAATATTTGATTATCCATTTTTCCATCAATAATTGTGTCTGCAGCGAATGGATCTCGGTGCTTTGCTCTTGGATAATATCCTTGAGCTCTGTGCTAGGAGAATCAGCGTCGAGATCAATAACCGGAGCACCAGACACTCTCTCCTCAATCATGGGCTGCTTGCCCCTCTATGCCACCTGTGCTGCTGTCGGCAACGAGGCCCCTTCCACCTGATGTGGATATAACACTCGTTGATCTGATGATGACGACGAGACCCTTTCCACCTGCTGTGGAGAAAATACTCGTCGAGCTGCTGCAAACAAGGTCCTATGACCTCTCTGATATGTACACTGTAGTGGGGAAACAACATGTGTCGGCACAATAATCTATGCCTGGCGTGGTGGACCTCCCTCCTCATGAATGGGCTCTGGCTCTAGCTGTGACCGTGATGACGCTGTAAAGACCTCATGAGAAATGAAGTCTGCCCATGAAATACCCTGCTGCCTCAACTGATAAGAAACAACAAGTTGAATGAGACCATGATGGCACAAAATCCTATGCTGCTGGGCTGGGGATTGCCTCTGAAATACAGATGACATCCTCTGAATGTCCTGGAAGAAGTAAACTGGGATGTTCATCATCCTCACTCTGGTAAAGTGCATCAACATGCGAATGTGACAAGAGAAGACTTGTGAAAATCTTCCCTCACATGTAAAGTACTGCATGATAAGCCTCATGATCGAAGCATACTCCGCCTGGAGGAATCTGAAAGGAAAGACCCCTGACAAGTGGCTCACAAATGAGGGCCTAACATATGGCTCAAAAAAGATAAAATCCAGCAATTTGCGCTTGGGCCAGACTTCTCCTACATTTGGTATCCCGGTAGCCTCTGAAATCATCTCTGGAGATAGTACAAAATTCACCCCTGCAAGAGTGACCTACCCATCATGAAGGTGCCAAACAAATAAATGTGCCAACTCGCTATCATGTTGAATCTGAGCAAGCCTCTCACAGAACTGAAAACATGACATGTAACGAAAACCATTCATTGCCAAAGGACAAGCCTGCAATGCTGCCAAAGAAGTAGGTTCCTGTCTCCTATGGTGACCACCTTTCTTACGAAGCCTTTGTTGTACCTCCACCTCTATAGATGATGAATGGTCATCACCTGGCTCATAACTCTCAGTTCCTGACATGGTTTTGGGAACAAGATGAGCAAGGTGAAAGATAAATAGAACTTCTGCCTCTGCCTGCAAAATGCTGAGAAGTATGTTGTTTTCAAGGGGAAAAAATCATAAGGGAAATGTTAGGGGAGGGATTTTTTTGATAAGGAATGGGAAAATATATAAAAATAGGGATTTTTAGGGATAATTCACAAAATGCTAACATATCATCTCATCTTTCAGGAAATCATTTGCAACGAAATACTTTTATTAGGATTTTATCATAAGGGAAACCATGTATGATAGGTGACCGAGGGAAAGAACATATATTTCAACAGGGGGGGGTATGAGACCACATTATTCATTTGAGTTTTTGTCCGTCAATGTGTCCTTTAATGTAATCATGAAGCAAACTGTTATTTGAAAGGGATTCATGTACATTTGGTTGTAAGGGAAAGAGGGCTTCATTTGCATTTTTGTCAAAAGGAGAGTGACAAATTCAAAAGGGAATGATAAAAAGGGAAAACAGGGTTTGTTTTTGGGAAGCACAGCAACATAATTTTGTAGACCAAAACCACAGCAATATGTCCATTTTCGGAATATATACAGCTGTATTCTTTAATTTTTCTTTTTATAAATATCATAACAGCAGCCTGCCTCTTTTTTATACCCAACAATATCTCTGTTTTTAATATTTGGGTCATTTTGGCATTTTATTGTTATTTTTCTTTTCACATAATATTTTTTTATTATATATATATTTTTTATTCTTTTGTTTTGTTTCCTTGCTGTTGGTCCATTTAGTTTGTTTGCTGTGGGAAGGGCATTTAGGGTTTGGGTGGAATATGAGTGGCATTAGGGTTTTGTAAAGGGATTTGGGGAGGGATAGATTTTTCTAGGAATTTTGGGATGGGAAACTTAGCATTTCTTGCAAATGAAATAAGTGAAATAAGAGATAAACATGTAGCAACATTTGTGAATTTAATTGAAAAGGAAACAAGGATGGGATAAGAGGGATTTAACCTTGAGACAACACACAAACCCTAGCATATTTGCCTACATTAACAACAGCTAAATTCACCATTTCTTTTGCAAATCTTAAAGGAGAAAACCATTAGACATGTCATCATTCACTCATTCCTTGTTATCATGGATGAATTTAGAGCTTACATGGTCGATTTGGCAGTTGGGAGAGCGATTTCAGTGATTAGGCGGTTTTCTGGCAAACCCAGCTCAAGTGGTCACACCCCAAACTCGAGCAGTCGCACCTCTCTGAGTGGTCGCACCAGTTCGGGAAATGCACGGAGCGAGCAGCGCTGAGTGGTCGCACCCACCCAACTGGTCGCACCTCTATTTCGAGTGGTCGCTCCCCAGGAAATGACCAAAATCGCTGCAAAATCACCTTCCTTTGCTCTCTCTTGTGTCTTGCAAACTTGCAAATGCATAATGAGGCTATGAAGAGGGATTTTTAGTCTTTATAGGTCCACATTAGAAAAATTAAATCATCAAACCCACTTTCTAATGTGTATGTTTTGACATTTAATTTGACACTGTTTTTTGAGTTTCACTTTGCCTGAAATTGATCTTTTGAGTGTTTTCACTTGGTTCTTTTTGCAGGTTGATTATCTGATGGACTCTGGTGAGGAAACCAGGGTTGTTGCCGGCATTCTGAAGATTTATGAAAATTTTCCTTATTTTTGCAAATTTCACATGACCTTGGGTTTAAAAACAGAGTTTTTAAATCCAAGGTATAAATGAGCTATAGCTGATGAAAAATATCAATAGAACATAATTACATACCTCCTTCTGGCTTGCTGGGGACTATTAGACTTTTGACTCATGACCTTGCTGTGATTTTGACCGAAACCCTAGACCTAGACTTGAGATTTCAAGACAAAACTGAAACAAGTGTGACACAAGTTTTTTCAAATGATATGACCTGATTCCAGCAAAGCCAAGAAGGGAACAAGACCAGCTCCTCCATCAGTGTTATGGCATGCCTAACGGGATGCAAAACTGATGCTGATGGGACACCTACATATGCATATGCAAAGAGCTTTTGATCACCGATGGAGGGCTCAAGACCGACACTAACACCTTTAAAAAGACATCTTAGTGGACCAATAATGACATCAAAGTCTTTTCTAAGACTGATGAAGAGAATATCCTCCATTTAAAGCTCACCTTCGAGAAGTGAAGGAGGTATGGCCTCTCCATAAATCCTAAGAAATATCAGTTCGCCCTGAGTGAGGAGATGATGCTTGGATACATAGTAGCATAGGAAGGAGCAAATATTAATCCTAAACAAGTCAAATCCATCAACATTATTCCCTTGCTCAAAAACAAGAAATAAGTCCAAGCCTTTTTGGGGAGGATAAATTTCTTAAGGCGATTCATACCTGACTATGCTGAGAAAGTCAAAGTTATTACAAACATTCTCAAGAATGAGAATGAAGTCAAGCGGAGCTTTGTCCCCCGTGTTTTTTTCACTAGAATCAAAGAACCTTTGGTTGAGGCCCTAGTGCTAGTCAACCTTGATTGTTCAGTTCCTCTCTACATCTTCTCTTTTGACTCTCCACGTAGTATTGCTACTATGCCATTACAGAAAAATAAAGAAGGTCATGAGAAGCCCGTTGCCTTTTTTAGCCAAGTCCTAAGGGATGCTTAGCCTAAATACAATATATTGGAGAAATAGGCCTATGCACTAGTCAAGGTGCTAAAGTCATTCCATATGTATGTCTTGCAATCAAGAATCAAAACGTTCATCCCAACGACTATAGTCAAGGACATCCTAGTGCACGGAGACAATGAAGGAAAGAGAGGCAAGTGGATAGCTAAAATACAAGAATATGATTTAGAAATAAATCCTACAAAGCTCATCAAAGGCTAGGAATTGGCCAAGATTTTATCTGAATCTTACTTCCAATCTCTAGGAATAAACTTGATCACAGAGGAAGGTAGACTAGAGGATCACCAAAGTGGAATTAAAACATCTGAGTAAAAGATTTATGGCAAAGGGATCCCCAGGTATAAGAACATTTTTCATTACCTCTTATTCCTAATATTCTTGTTGGCACTAGATAGATCTAAATATCGGAATCCGATATTGTAGGCACAAAAATACATTATATCCAATGGAATGCTCTACCGAAAGGACCCAGTGGGGGTATTATTGCTATGTTTGGCTGAGGGAGAGACCCATGAAATTATTGTGGATTTCCACAGGGGAGTTTGCGGAGGATAGTACCATTGGAAGACAATAGCACATAAAATCCCCAACGCAGGATTCTACTGGCCCACGTTGTTTAGAGATGTTTATTCTCATGTCAAGTCATGCCAGAAATGATAATTGTTTGCTGAAAGACAAAAATTTTCTGCTCTCCCCCTAATTCCTATGCACGTAGAGGATGTCTTTATAAAGTGGGGATTGGACTTCATAGGAGAAATAAAACCACCATCTAATGGCCAATAGAAGTGGATATTGATAGGCACTGACTATTTCACCAAGTGGGTAGAGGCCTTCCCGCTTTAGGTGTCCTTTTAAAATGATCACTAATAATGCACAGGAATTCAAATCTGCCAAATTCACCAACTTCTACCATAAATTCAATATCATTATTGGACACTGCACTACATACTACCCTCAAGGGAATGGCTTGGTTCAGTCTTCAAATAAAACTGTGGTGAGGGTTCTAAAGAATACCATCACTGAAAATCAAATGAACTGGGACTCCCAACTGAGGTTTTCTATGTGGGCTAATAATGTAATGCCTAAATGATCCATTGAGAAATCACCTTTTGAGCTAGTATATGGCAAGGTTATTGTCTTCTTGAGCCAATTAGCAATTCCAGTAGCTAAGTTGCTACAAGAAGTTGAGGAAGAGCCTCGTGCCTTGACTAGAAGGATAAATTAGCTCATGGACCTTCATGAGAATAAAGATCAAGAGGGGACCAAACTATCAATCTACCAGCAAAGAATGAAATCTCTATTTGAGACTAAAGGCTAAGGATAGACCTCTTCAACAATGAGATTTAGTTCTCATGTGGGATGTTAGACGAGAAGACAAAGGAAAACATGGGAAATTTGATCCACTATAGTTTGATCCCTTCAAGATTGCATAAGAAAAGGGAAATAAGACTTACATTTTTGAAAACTTGGATGGTGAACTACTGGAGCTATTTGTAAATGGTTAGTTCGTAAAATTTTATTTTTAAAACTAGAGATATCTGGCTCTTGCTCATTGTAAATATATGATGTGTGTGTTGAAATTGTTATTTGAATTTTTCAGTTTATTATCAAAAGTGCTATTTTACATAATTATATTTTGTTTAAGAATGGCTCCATGCCCAATGGAAAGAAAAGCTACTAGCCTGTAGCTCCTCAACACCTTATCAGCAAGGCACTATCCCCAGTTGGAGCCAATGTTTTCACTCACTGCATTGTGGGTTTCAATTAGTCAAGGTTACCCAAGATAAGTGATGTTTGGAGCCACCTTCCCAAGCCACAAAAGATATCATAGATAAATCGGACCCTCTCCATGGCCTAGTGCTTGGAAAGATATTTCAAATGGTATATAGAAGTCCAGGAATGGACTTTTGGATTGGAAATTAGAGCATGTTGAAGATCACACTTGGAAAGCCTTGAAAACCAATAAAACGACTAATTATGAGGCATCCTAAAATCTCGCATCCCGCAAATCGGCAACCCCGTAGTCCTGCAATCACAAGTTCTGTATCTTGCAATCCCACAATCTCTCGTCCCACAGTCCTGCATGGTCTCTTGCAATACCTAATGGGTTGTCCTTAAAGAATTGTGTTGGGGAGAGAATCACCAATAGTTTTAAAGTGTTGGGGAGTGAAGAGGTCGATTTACACTAAACAATCAACAAAAACAAAGTTTGGGCCATCCCCTTTCTCTCTCGTCCATGTAGCGGTACAATGGTACGACATATTGACGATCGATAATCCTGCATTATCAGTGATCGTAGGAATAGAGGGCCTACCTTCCCAGAAACATTATGAGGCTACAATATTGTGATTTAGTGAAAAATCACAAAGGAGGGCCGAAATTCATTAACAGAGGAAATGCTTATGAAAAAAGGGTCGAGCAAGTATTTTTCTCTTTCGTACAAGGGACCATGTGGTGATATATGATTGGTCATCATAGCTGATAGGGTAGCTAACATCATAAATGACGTGGCAATGTGGAGGACACATGGACGTATGGATGCTCATGTGGAAGACGACATGTGTCACTCAGTTTCAATGTTTTGATGGGTCCTATGGGCCATTTCCAGGTGACACATGCAACCACTTATAAGGTGACACATGGTAATAATGACATCACCCCGTAGATCGGTAATCACACAAAGTGTATGCTATTTCCCTCACTGGTACTCCTTCCTGGCCTACGATTGCAATATGCGGGAAACCCTCCAAGATGCAATATGTTTTAGTGATTCTACCTTAGGAGGATTTCATGTCCGGACTGTTGGCCCATGCTATCGAACAAGGTAAAAGGTCACCCTCTCCTATAATGTAACTGCGATGTGTTAGGTGGGCCCGATACCGCAGATCAGTGATCACAGATGTCTAGGCAAGAACCTTATGGTAAAGCACGATAAAACACCAATATGTGGGATTTTACGTTACAAAGAAAACAGACCCTCAGACATAGGTCTGAAGGCCTTAGCACCTGAAAGATTAAGCGCCTAGTCATATCTTGTGATTACATGAAGACAACATAGGTAAGGGCACTACACCAAAGGGGGGATTAAATGGAAGTCACAACACACTTGTTTCATGTTATTCTTGTGTTAAAGACCCGCATTTGAAGGACTCTCAAGCACATTATAATACATGACACCAGGATTTTCAAAGCTCCGGTAGTGTCTAACATAATTTTAATGGGTAGATGAGCCGACAGCCAAACACTTAAATGGAGCATGGAACAAAATTGGAGAATTACATGAGACTCAAGAAGATTAAGGGCTCAACATGGAGCTCCATCCCTCTACATATCAAGAGATCATAAATATAAGAATGTATAGTTGACCCAACCCCTACTTCATATAACAAGACATATGAGCAGTAAAGACAAAAGAGAGGGGGTTAGTTGAGTAGCACAAGAGGCCATACCATGAGAAAATTACAGACTGAGGTAGATGCGATCACATGATGGGCACAAATACTTTTTCATTTACTTTTCTGTCTCATTATTTACTTATTTTTTTTGTATAACATGCCTTCCTTTTAATGAGGCTTTTAATTATGTAATTTTTTGGGCCACAGATCCATCTCTGGCTGAGACAGCTAGTCAACCCAACAGCTGATACTAGGCTAGAGAAATTTTACTGTAATGAATGTTCTTGCTCCCATCATGAGATAAATATGGGAAGGCAAGACTTAGAAAAGGTTCAGAAATTATATAGAAAACAATACATGCCATCTTCAGACTTCTTTTCTTTGTAACTCAGATATTTTCAGAATATCAAGGATATGGTGGTGATTCCCCCTTCAAGTATTACAATGTGTGTTCCTTTTGTTAAATCTCATTTTATGTTCATCCTTCCTCTCTATATTCATGCAAATTATAGTTCCTAGAAATGTTCCAATATTCCTCATAGATTTATTTGTATTGATATGTGAATGTAAGTGCCTGTAATTATATCATAGATTCACCGGTCTCAATATTGTTGATGCATATACTTGTGTGGACTATTGAACTCATATCTTTAAATCTACGATACATGAATCATAGCATTCAACCCCTCCTTCATCCATTATTTCTGCTTCTAACTTGAATAAGTATAGAAATGATTAATGCCTCAAGTTCTATATCTTAAGTGTAGAAGTCTTGAAGTCTTATGCTCTGTGTGATGAGTTTCTCCCTCTCTTTTTCCTCTCTCATCTTCTCTATAAAAACTTATCAAGCTATAAGCCCTTGAATTACTCAACCTCTACTATTTTAATGCATATTTATGAGATTTGAACTTGTGAGGAAGTACCAAAAATTCATGTTTTATTTCTTTTAATAAATGAACCAACATGTTTCCTATATATACATTTATTTATAAAGCATAAGTGACATCTCCAATTTCCTATAAATCATTTGAGACACACAAACCTAGATGTGTCGAGGCACTGGTCTTTTAAACAATCAAAGGTTGTCTCTAGGAGCTACAACAAGTTCTACAAATGACCCTTTTTTGGGAGCGCTTCTACAAAATGGAAATATTATGTCGTTGATTCTATAAATTTCTGGTTGGAAAATGCTAAGGATGAAATTGAATGGGATATATATTGAAAAAAAAATCTATATACCAAATCGTGCAACCAATAGAGGTCAAACTTAACAACTTAACATTATCAACTTAGCCCCACTTTTATTCAATGGAAATTATGATGGCATTCAACTAAGCTATAAATAATTTCAACTTTATGTTGTTCATAGAATGTGGGGCTTGTTATGTGGCTCATATGGCCATGTCCTTTTGTATGTTCTTGTATAACAAGGGATAACTCTCATGACATATTGTATGTATGTAGTGAAATGAGGGGTATGTTCATTTCCTACTCATATGAACCTTTAGTGCGACAAATGTCAAACATGTTTCCTATTTGTATAAACCATCAGTGTGATGAGGGACAACCTTATTTCCTATTTGTATGATCCACTCTCTCTAATGTGGAATGATCCCTATAACCAATTTGTATGTGCCTCAATGCACAAGTGTCAGGCCCTATAACCAAATTGGGCATGACCAATGCCCATACAAATCAATTTTTCTCTATGACTTGAATCACAAAGTCAATGTAACAATTACATAAGCCATAATAAAAATGAAACCATAACATTCACCAAAAATTCACCTCTGAGATATGACACTTCCCATGATAATGTAAGAATAGATTATCAATGAAGATTCCATTTTTATGTATTTCCTTCAATCAAAGGTGTTATTATAGTTAAGGTTATGGCCCAAGATTTAAATGAGCTGACAACACATATGAATTTACTAGAATCTTTAAAAACAATTATTATTTTTCGATTCTACAATGTGACCAAAACCAATTCTTCCTTTGTGGCCAAGTCGTGTCAGCTTGTAGTATTGTTACAATCCATCCATGTGACCACCCCATGGGACCTTGTCCTAGGGATCACTAGAAATTTTCTTAATGATGTCATCATGACTTCATTGGGCCATATGGAAACCCATGAGTGTACCACATGCCACCCTGTTTTAGCCTTTTAGTAGTCGTAACAAGCCAAATAAGCTTACCACCTAACAACCTCTCGTTTTATCATGTGTCACGGGATGCTTCCATTATCGCCACATCATGCCCTATGGTTGATTACAGTGTGTCCTATTCATGTTCCTTACATCATCATATCTAAATAAATGTACCTTTTTGTGTTTCACAATGGGATTGATGCACATGATGCAATTTTATTGGGTCATAAAAATTTTTAAAGGTCATGCAACTCTTATCCACATCCATCATTCTTTTTAGCCATTTTTATCCTAAGCCATCCAATTGGAAAGAAGGTGCATACTCTTTATCACAATTAAAAGTCATGTAAGTTTCATTGAAATTTGTCATTGACCAAGACAATGAAGGGTTTATGCACTTGAAAGGTGTGTTATTGCCAAAAAAGTGATCACCTAGCTATTTTTCACTACAATGATTCAAATACACAATGTAGTATGGGTTTTCCATATTAAAACCCACTTTCACCTTAGGAAATAATTTAGAGAACCACTATTCCTAAATTATTTCTATCTAATTAATTTACCCAATTAAAAATAATCGAGATATCCATTTAATTGATTTCATATTATTTTCATGTTTTCCCATTTTGGGAAATAATTAGAAACTATTTTCACCCATCCATAGGAACAATTAAATAAATCGCTATTATGTTTTTTATTCGTTAATCATTTAACTTCACTCGCTCCAAATATTGATTAAACCATTATTTAGTAACTATTTGTAACATATGTTGATCATATCAGCCACCAATAATTACATAATTCATTATTTATCTATTATTCCTTAATCTTTACACTTTCTTGCTACAAAATAATTATTAAATAATTATTTAATAATTATCTCTAACGTATTTTAACTTCATCTCCTAGAAATACTTAGCAAATCATTTTCATTTATTAATTACTTCACCAAATTTTCTTAATTAACTCAATCAATCATTACTTTTTGATTTAGTTAAGTAAATAAATATTATTGACCATTTTTTACCATTGCCCTAATCTTTTTCTCTCCCAAAAATAGTAAAATACTCATAACAGTTAAATTTTAATCTTGTAAACCAAATATTTTATTATTTGGCTATATCTACTATAATCGAGTATTTTACTATAAATAGAGATGTTTTTCCCTGACCTCACACACATGCTCACTATCATCATCATCATTTTGAGATCGCCACATTCAAGTTCTCCACATTGAGTTCTACCACTTTTTCTCACATCGCCCCTTTTCAAAGAGAGGAGAGAGTAACCACTTGCAGTGTAGGGACACAAAAGAATCCTCCCATGGGGGAGGACTTTAAAGACCCAAGTCAGTAAAAAATTTCCACATGCATCATCTTTGCTAATAACAATAAAAAAAGATTGTCTTTGTATTGGGTTCCACTACTATGAATTTTAGCATATATTTTCAATTTATGAGAGCTTTTTTGTAGGTTTTCCACTAACATTGTATGCAAATATGAAGATATTTTTTGAATATTGTATGGTTTGGAGATTTCCTTTCTTTTTCCTCCTGTTGTTAGTTTTTTTTGTCACTAGCATTAAAAATGATATTTTGGTACATTCATCCAAAATCTCCCCCCCCCCCCCCCCCACCCCAAAACAAATGGTGACTTCGTTGGGTCCTTTTCAACAATAAATGACAACTTTATTGTGCTAAAACTTAAGATCCCTTGTGATTTTTCTTCCTTTTTTTTCATTTTATCCTTTTTTATTTTTAATGGTTTTTTGGCAAAAAACTTATGTTTTTGTGTTTTTCTCTTTGATTCCCAGGTTACATGCACCAACAACACAATAGATGGTCGGATTTGACCAAAACCTAGTAGTAGCATAAGATCCCTAACACAGGTTTCTAGTATTTTTATGTTGGACCAAGGTATGAAACTAGCAACAACCTACAATATAATGAAGGAAAAAGTCAATTGTTTGTACTGCCAAAAAATTTGTAGTTTTTCCATTTTTTTGTTGAGTTTGAGTTCCACGTGACTGATATATGGGTTTCTCCTCATCCTTTGAGTAAACATTAGGCCTCGATATCTTTGCTTTACCAACTTTTAGGAGAAAGGAAAAAACCCCTCTAGGGTTTGAACTACACCACTATTAAATTAAAAGGGGTTTTCTTGATTTGGTAGTCTTCTGTTTAAAGTTGTATACCATTTCCATTCCAACGAATTAAAAATTTTGTTTTAGCCTCCTTTTAGACTTTGAAACTTCAATTTTCCACATTTTTTATTTCAATGTATAATTATTCAAAGCTCTTCTTAATTTCATCTTCATATGTTGGCTTTATGTTTCCATTTCAACTAGGATATTAGTTTTTTATTATTATTGGTTTATCTACATAAATTAGGCATTTTGACCATAGATCACAACCCCTTTTGGTTCTTGATCTCTTTGTCTCAATTTTGTTTCCTTATTTTGTTCTTTTTGTGTTGTTTTTAGCCTCCTTGGGTGGGAAGTAGAGTGTGTTTAAATATGTTTACCTTTTATTCATATTAGTTACGTTTTTAGTTTAGAAATTTACTTTTCAACAGCACATTTTACATTTTATGAAAACCAGTGCAATAACACATATTTACACACATGCTTCACACCTTAGATGAGCATGACCTTTGTTATCACTTCTAAGCTAATAACATAAAATTAACCACTTAATATAATGAACATAGATTCAAGACCACTTGGGCACCGAGAAAAATAATTTAATAGCTAGGTTAGGATTCTTGGGGTAGAAATCACAAAATCATCCACCAATCACTTTACATTGAGACATAGTGGTTGTCCTCTTAGGGTTCTTGAAATCCTCCATAATCCAATGGTCCAAAGACGATGTTGAGTAGAAACTAGTCAATAGAGTTAAGGCCTAATCCAAAGATACTGGCAATTCCCTTTGAAGCTACCAATTCTTGGTTTGGAATTTGAGTCTAAGAATGACTCCCAAAAGATAAGGTTTTCTCACCCTATTGCACAGAGGTAACCATATTTTCATTTCATAAGATTAAAAAACCCTATTTGTGTTGTTTGGGGAAAGCAACCATGCCTTTTACCTTACCTTTTATTCAACCCTTAGCTTGTAGATATTAGATCCTGGAAGTAAGAGATTATTTAGAAGGCCATCAAAACATAGACCTAGGATGTGTTTGAGGTGTAGTTAACCTTTAGGCCTGAAGTGACAAGTCACAACTAGCGGTCCTATGATGAGAAGCACTATGAGGGATAAGTAGAAGGAGATCAAAAATCAAAGGATTATAATATAGAAACACTGCACCACTGTGACGATTATGATATCGAATTCTTGTGATATGGAATTGCTCCGATAAGGAAATACAAATATCTAAGGAATGTATAGGCTCGCAGTTGTGATATTGAATGAAGGCACAAGGGAGTTGGTAGTTGAAAAGAGCTAATCATGAGGAAGAATCTATAACTAGAAATTGAGGAAAACATTTGCAGCAGAGATGGATTCGAGTGCTTCAAGGAAGCAACCGAATGCTTCGCGTGCATGAATGGTTGTGGTAAATAAGAACATAATGGTCACCTCTGTGGACTGCCAAGATTTGTGAAATGATATATAAACATGGGAATCTAAGAGGAGTGTGAACGTCACTTGAGAAATAATTTCTTAGTATAGGAGCTCTGTGTAGGAAGACTACGAAGAACTACAAGGACCATCTCTATTTTGTGTGATGTGACAAGAAACTATCAGAAGACATAAGAGAGAAAAGTGAAGCCATGCCTAAGTACAAATTGTAGTTATAGGAGAGTGTGGAGAGACTCCCTTGTGTAGTGTGCCTTAGTGGAACAAAACCATCACTAGCAATGGAAAATATGGGGAAGTAAGCATATGTGTGAGAGAGTAGTGCTATGAGTGCTAGCATCGAAGTAGAGAGGCTAAAGCTCCTAAGAGGACGTAGTGTAATACAACGACAAGAGCAACGTGAGGACTATGTGAAGAATTGAAAGGGTAGCGTTGAAGTGCACTCAATGAAGAGCCCTTGATAGTGAAGGCATAACATAAAGGAAGTGTTTTTATGAGCAACAAGAGGAGATCTGCTGCAAGTGAGCATAAAAGGGAGAGTGAAAAAGTCAAATTTGTGAACAACCATTGTTTGGTATTTTACTTGTAAAATTGAATGCCTTTGTTTTCAGTTTGAAAATTTTATGAAATAGTAGAACAATGGCAAGGCCGGGTTGGTGCCTCTTGGAAATTTGGTGCTTGCTAACCAAATGGGCTCGGTGCCTCTTGTGATTGGGTGATCAAAAACAAACAAATGTAGTTAAATGGGTGCTTAATTTACATCATAAACAAAAAACGAATTGGTGGTTTTTTCCCTTTGTTTTTCCACGTGAAAAACACTGTGTCAAATGTGTGTTCTTCATGTGATTTTTTCCTTAAAACATGTGTTTGAAATATTGTTGATTCACTATCTTGTGAATGAATTCTCTCACAAGTTAAAGAACATAAGAAGGGACTGAAGCATAATAAGAAAAATAAAAAAAAGGTTTCTTAAGTACTAATTCACCCCCCTCGGCAATTCCTTATTTCAACAAAAAGTTGTGAACTGATCCACAAAAGTCTTTTTATTAACGAGGCCTCTATTTTTTCATTTTCCATTATTCTCCTTTAATTTCCTTGTCACATGTAACTTGTGACCTTTCACCTTCATTTTCTCCTAATTTCTATTATTTTCATAAATAAATGCCACTTTTCCTTTCCAAAGCCTTTTCCAATACATTTTTCCAATTCCTATAGCTGTTAATTAATCCAAAGTGAGCCTTGTCACTATGTTTCTCCCAACATTTAGCTTGGATTATGTGTCCCATGACCTTAGTCAGACTAGGAGGTAACTCCTCAAATAAATTGTGATTATGCATTAAAGATAATCATAGATATATGCATGGAGGGAGAGACTCTTTGGCTTCATCTCCCAGTGTCTCTTCATATTCCAACTCTCCTTAATTTCTATTTACATTATTTTACACATATTCACCCAATCCCAATGATTAGGTGTCAACATTCCCCCACTTAATCTAAAGCGGTGTTGATGAGTCCAGGCATCGTTTTGAATCTTTTGTACTTTTCTCTTCTAAGTGCTTTGGGGAAGATGTGTGCAATCTACTTATTTTGGGAACAATGGTGTAGATGGATCATCTTCACCTCAACATGATGTCAAATCAGATGGTATTTTGTATTGATGTGCTTCGTTCGATCACAGAACTTTGGGTTCTTAGCCAACTTTATTGCAGAAGTTGTTGGGCCGTGAATACGACTACTTTGTAACACTTATTTCATCCATTTTTACTCTTCTCTATTGTATCATTTGTTATAATTTATCATTGAAATCCATTTTATAAATGATTTATGCTCTTATGGATGAATATTATTTATCTTCCTTTATTTCTAATAAATTGATGATTATGAATTATTCTATCAATGATAGTTTTAATAAATTGGTTGTAACATTATTCACCATTTTTAGCCTTCAAGGTAATTTCCAGATTGAAGATTTGATCATTAAAAGTGCCAACTCGGAAATTCGCTGGAATAAGGAGTGACAGTTTTGCGATGGAGATTCTGAGCAAATGAAGTAGAATTTGAAAAATCCGGAACATGGGTTTTGTCCAGAACGGACCCAATTAACTTTAGTGAAGAATGGTTTGCCCAAATTCGACTTGTATGGAGAGAACCGCAGTGTTCTTTGAGCACGATTTTCTCAGATTCGCTGTTGCGACCATTTTCCAAATCTCAGCTGCAAAGACCAAATTCGTCTTGCTCTTGTTGAGAGATAGATGGAAATATATTTTCTTGTTGATCAATTGGTTAGAATAAATCCAATTTTGTAAAAGAAGTCATGTTTCAATTATCTATGTTGTAACTGCTCTCTGATCTTTCTCTATTTAAATGAAAACAAAGATCAGAGAGGAGGATGATTTCAGGGATGGAAAATGATGGAGAATTAAGGATTCAGAACTAGAGATTCAAGAATGATGGTGGATTATTCATAATAGGATAGGGATGGTTGCATTACCATTGTAATCTTCAAAGCTTTTGTTGTTGTAACGATTTCACAATTTGAGGATGAATAAATAAAAGGGTTGTTGTACATTCTTCTGATTTGAAGTAGCGCAGCAGCATCCACTGGCGGCTAAGGGCCCAGCCACTGGTGGATTACGCTGTTGCTGTGTATTATATCTTTCCAATTTCCACCGTGTGATTGCTTGATTTAATTTTTATTTATTTGAATCGTATTGCCTAACAATTTCATTTTTTTGCAGCGAGCTGTTATAATATTTTATGAAATTGTTTATTGCACAAGCTGGGATTGAATCGTGTGGCTGTTCTTTTCCATCATAAAAAAGATTATTATACTCCTCAATGTATATTGTTATGTTGTTCATTTCAAATGTAAAGCTTCGCCGCTCATTTCAAACATTGATATTCATTATAGATTGTTGTTCAATAGGATTGGTTATTCGATTCTTTTAATTACAGTTTGCTGTCCATTTACTTTGCTGTTCATTTATGTTGATTAATTACAAGAGTTTGCTTTTAAAGACTTTTCCTAGTTTACTTTCAATAGCAGCTTCAGTTCAATTTCAATTTCTTTTTAATTGCTTTAAAGCAGGACTATCAACTGTAGAGAACATTGGTTATTGCTTCCTCGTTGATCCAAATGGGATAGGTGGGTGGCCAACAACATCCACCTAGATCATACTGATCCGGATTTAAACAGGAACGCAACAAATTACAGAGATAACCATATACACAAAGATGCAGTGGAAATAATGATTCATTTCATTAATGGAAAATACTGAAATATGCTTACAACCAGAAATGGAAATAAACCAGCTAGGGCGATGGCAGCTTATCTCTGAGAAGAGATGTGTGGGTACATGCCTCTGAACTGTTCTGAATTGTGTTACAATGAGGCTCGAAGGCCTATTTATTGTTGAGAAGCAATGGAAAACCCTTCACATTCCAAAACCTAACCCTAGACGATGAAACACCAACTTGTGGGCCCCGTTTTGGGCAAATTGGTACATCAATTTCCCGAGGTCGTAACTTTGGCATACAATCTTTGTTTGATGCGTATGATAGCTCGTTAGAAAGATCTATCCGAGAACTACCACTTTGGGAAGGGAAACATCGGTCCATGGACCCATGTTGCCCCCAGATTTCCCAAAAAACGTCATTTAGGGCCTCAAAACGGCTCCGGAAGTTTAGGACCCGAAAAAACTGCTAAAAATAGTAAATTGTGCTACAATTGCGGAAATTGAAAAATTTAAAGAGACAGTTGTGGGGGTCCAAATGGGATAGGTGGGTGGCCACCAACATCCACTTGGATCATTCCTCCCCCCTTATGAAGCAATGGTCCCCATTGCGTTGAGTTCCTCCATCTGTTGAACTTGTCTTGCAATCTCTGATGTGTCTAGTAATGGTGGGGAGCATGGTCGACGATGGTCCACATTGAACACTTGGTGCAGGCGAAGGAATGGAGGAATGATGTGCTCCACAACATTATTCCCATAGCCTTGGTACTGTTGTAAGGACCATGTCGGAGTGGTTTGAGTTTCTGATGGGTTTTGGTAAGGCGTTCTTTCTGTTGATGCAACCAAACTTTGTTGCCCACCTAAAACTTGTGTGGTACCCCTATGGGTGAGGAGAAGTTGTTCCTGTGTTCTGGCATGACTGTATCCTTCTGCTGCTGCTGCTGCGTGGAGGAACCCTTGGTGGGGGTCATGGATGTAGTAACGAACTTCCCCTTACTTTCAGAGCAAACCATATAGATAAATTTCCTGGTCTATGATATGAGCTTGCTGCCTTTCTTAGCAGTGATCAAGGATGTGACGGTAGGTGGGGCTATCTCTGGTATCCTGTATAATGAATTATTCAAAGAAATAATGACAGCACGAGGCCTTGACTCATACACAGCATGTCGCATCCACAAGTATGGCTGACCTAATAATACATCACAAACATCGAGAGGTGTAACATCACACAATACCTTGTCTGTGAAGGGCTTGATGCTGTACGAAAGGCGGCACTGCTGGCGAACTTTGAGATCTCGTCCTTCATGAAGCCACCCGATACTGTACGGCTACGGGTGTGGTGTAGTCGGTAGGCCCAACCGCTTCACGACTTCTGCTGAAATGAGGTTCTTTTGGCTGCCACTGTCAACAATGAATTGCAGCGGCGAACCCTTCACCCACATCTGTGAGTGGAAAAGACGTTCCCCCTCCTCTGGCTCTTCGGGCTCATTCTTCTCGATCTTGGCAGTGGCAACAGTGGCACTAGGATCTGCATCAATTATCTGCTTCCCTTTGCCATTCCCCTTGTCAGGTTCTGGCTCAGGGTCGGAAGATGCATCTGATTCGGAAGCCTTCAACTCGGCCACCAGTGACTGCTTGGTCCGACACTCACTTGTGTTATGAGTGGGACTCTTGTGGAACTCACACCACTTTCCTGTGTCCTTCTTCGGCTTTGTGGTGTTGTTCTTTTCTTGCGGCTTCGACGGGTTGTCTTGGGTCACCCCACCTTGGCTTTGTCCTTTGGGCTTCGGATTTGCAGATCCAAAGTCTCGCTTCTTCTATTTGAACTTTTACTCGATTTTGACAGCATATCGGTATGTTGTGCCGAGTGAGGAGATGTTCAAGAACTCCATCTCTTCCTGTATGTATCTGTGTAGGAAGCCGCGGTATTTGAGTACCAGATGTAGCTCAGAATCTTTGATACCCAACTGTGTGCGAAGGGTATGAAAAATGTTTGTGAACTCTGGCACACCTTGCTCTCGTCCCTGCCGCAGTGTGGCCCATTTGATGTATTTGTCCTCATATCTTTTGACAGGGTAGTACTGCTCCTTGATGGCATCTCAGAATGAATCCCAAGTGGGTGCGGCTGAAAATAATGATCCTGTGCTTTCATCCTTCTGCTTGCAGTAGGTTTCCCACCAATCCTTGACGTGGGGGGCTGCCTTGAGAAGAGCGAAAACAATATTTTCCCGACTTGAAAATTCATGAACAGAAAAATAACCCTCTAGCAGATTTAACCATTTATCTACCGCATCTGCATCTATTTTACCCTCGAAGATGGGGATTTCAAAATTCACTTGTACCTTAACAGGTGTGGCGTTTCCAGAGTAGCTGCTGGAAGCCGATGTGTCACCTCTAGGTAGCCGCTGAAGGAACTGCGCGAAACTATCCATTATCACGTTCCGTTGTCGCTCGAGGGCTTCTTTGAGCAAGATTTTGATAGGATCTCCTGCCCCCTCGTCTTTATTCTCATCTTTCATATGAGGCCGTCGGGATTTGCGAGGTTGGTCTTGCAAAGGTTCGACCAGTTCAAGCCCTAACTCCTTATATCCTGACCTCATTGGGTACATGCAAAGAAACACAAAGAAAAAGCAGACCGCTCTGATACCACTGATCCGGATTTAAACAGGAACGCAACAAATTACAAAGATATCCATATACACAAAGATGCAGCGGAAATAATGCTTCATTTCATTAATGGAAAATACTGAAATATGCTTACAACCAGAAATGGAAATAAACAAGCTAGGAAGATGGCAACTTATCTCTGAGAAGAGATGTGTGGCTACATGCCTCTGAACTGTTCCGAACTGTGTTACAATGACGCTCGAAGGCCTATTTAATGTTGAGAAACAATGGAAAACCCTTCACATTCCAAAACCTAACCCTAGAAGATGAAACACCAAATTGTGGGCCTCGTTTTGGGTAAATTGGTACATTAATTTCCCGGGGTCGTAACTTTGGAATACGATCTTCGTTTGACACGTATGATAGCTCGTTAGAACGTCTTTTCCACTCACAGATGTGGGTGAAGGGTTCGCCGCTACAATTCATTGTCGACAATGGCAGCCAAAAGAACCTCATTTCAGCAGAGGTCATGAAGCAGTTGGGCCTACCGACTACACCACACCCGCAGCCGTACAGTATCGGGTGGCTTCATGAAGGACGAGATCTCAAAGTTCTCCAGCAGTGCTGCCTTTCCTACAGCATCAAGCCCTTCACAGACAAGGTATTGTGTGATGTTACACCTCTGGATTTTTGTGAAGTATTATTAGGCCAGCCATACTTGTGGATACGACATGCTGTGTATGAGTCAAGGCCTCATGCTTCCATTATTTCTTTTAATAATTCATTATACAGGATACCGGAGGTAGCCCCACCTACTGCCACATCCTTGATCACTACTAAGAAAGGCAGCAATCTCATATCACAGACCAGGAAAATTATCTGTATGGTTCGCTCCAAAAGTAAGGGGAAGTTCGTTACTACATCCATGACCCCCACCAAGGTTTCCTCCACGAGGCAGCAGCAGCAGAGGGATACGGTCATGCCAGAACATAGGAACAACTTCTCCTCACCCACAGGGGTACCACACAAGTTTCAGGTGGGCAACAAAGTCTGGTTGCATCAACAGAAAGAACGTCTTACCAGAACCCATCAGAAACTCAGACCACTCCAACATGGTCCTTAGAGCAGTACCAAGGCTATGGGGAATAATGTTGTGGAGCACATCATTCCTCCATTCCTTCGCATGCACCAAGTCTTCAATGTGGACCGTCGTCGACCATGCTTCCCACCATTACTGGACACTTCAGAGATTGCAAGACAAGTTCAGCAGATGGAGGAACTCAACGCAATGGGGACCATTGCTTCCTAAGGGGGGAGGAATGGTCCAGGTGGATGTTTGTGGCCACCCACCTATCCCATTTGGACCCCCGCAACTGTCTCTTTCAGTTTTTCAATTTCCGCAATTGAAGCACAATTTACTATTTTTAGCAGTTTTTTCGGGTCCTGAACTTCCGGAGCCGTTTTGAGGCCCTAAACGACGTTTTTGGGGAAATCTGGGGGCAACATGGGTCCATGGACTCATGTTTCCCTTCCCAAAGTGGTAGTTTTCAGATAGATCTTTCTAACGAGCTATCATACGCATCAAACAGAGATCGTATGCCAAAGTTACGACCCCGGGAAATTGATGTACCATTTACCCAAAACGGGGCCCACAATTTGGCGTTTCATCTTCTACGGTTAGGTTTTGGAATGTGAAGGGTTTTCCATTGTTTCTCAACAATAAATAGGCCTTTGAGCCTCATTGTAACACAGTTCGGAACAGTTCAGAGGCATGTAGCCACACATCTCTTCGCAGAGATAAGCTTCCATCGCCCTAGCTAGTTTATTTCCATTTCTGGTTGTAAGCATATTTCAGTATTTTCCATTAATGAAATGAAGCATTATTTCCGCTGCATCTTTGTGTATATGGTTATCTCTGTAATTTGTTACGTTCCTGTTTAAATCCGGATCACTCGTTCCCAGATTGATTGTCTTATTCCAGTTTGATTTTAATTGCATCAATTTCTAGAGGAATGAGTTATTGCTACTGTATCCTCGATTGGTGGTTGTTCGAGTGAATGATTTAGTTTAGAACATTTCAGTTTATTTCTGTTCCAATTAGAGTTTGTTTCCAGCTTTCATTTACTTTTGGATTTTAAGCACTATATTGCAAAACATTACTCTTGAGTAAATAGCCGCCTCAGACTGAGTACACTCTTGAAATAAAAAGTCGTCCCTGGGTTGACAATTAATGTGAGTTAATTAGGAGTTAGAAAGACACATTTTTATTGCTCCACAGAAGTGTTCTCAATCATGAGTGGAGTTGAATGCACTTGTTTCACTTGAAAATCTTCCAGAATTTTCCTGAGCCACAAATTTTCCTTTGTTTCTTCAGTTGTTGCCACATATTCTACTTTTGTTGTGGAATATGGTGGAACTGATTGTTTGTGCGACCTCTAGGAGAGACCTTCTAATCCAAGACTCATAACATAACTTGAAGTAGATACCCTAGTTTCTTTATCTCTATCGAAGTATGAATTAGATTATTCAATCAAGATGAAGTCACTCATTTGTGTATACTTAAGTCCAAAGTCTTGAGTTCTGTTCAAGTACTCTAGAATTCTTTTTGTAGCAGACCAATGTCCCTCACAAGGATTTTGCATAAACCTCGAGAGGATTCCAACAATAAATGAAATGTCGAGTTTGGTAGTAGTCAAGTAGTTGAGACTTCCTACAAGCTATCTATACTTTGTTGCATGCTTAAATTATTTTCTTTCAATGGATGTGAGCTTTAAGTTACGTTCCATTGTAGTAGTCAAAGGATTGCACTCAACCATGAAAAACTTGTTCAATAGATCTCCAATGTACTTCTTTTGAGAGAGGAATATAAACTTCAGATGTTGAGTTACTTCAATATCAAGGTAATAGAGAACCTACCCCAAGTCTATCATTTCAAAACCTTTCCCCAATTCCTTATTTATGGATGCAATATAGCTCTCATTGTTCCCCATCATCAAAATATAATCTACATACACCACAAGATGTACAAATGATTTTCCAACTTTCTTAACAAACAATGTTGCATCATCAAGATCATAATGTTTGAGGTTGAGTTTTAGAAGATGCTCTATTAACTTCTCATACTAACCTTGTGGTGCTTGCTTGAGGCCATACAAGGATTTTACAAGATTTCACATTTTATGTTCTTGACCCTTCACAACAAATCCTTCTAGCTGAGAAGCTGGGACATAAAAATGTTCTCTTTCAAATATCCATTCAAGAAAGTAGTTTTTACATCCATTTTATGGACTTTTCAATTGTTCTGAGCTACCAAGGAAAAAAGTGTCTGAATGGTAGCCCATATTATTTTGGGTGGAAAAGTCTCCTCATAGTCGACCCCTTCCTTCCATGAAAAACCTTTTTCCACAATCCTGGCTTTATGCTTATCAAGTGAGCCATCAAATTTATACTTGTTCTTGTAGACCCACTTGAAGCCTATTGGCTTGGTTCCCAATGGGGGTTCAACTAGCTTCCAAGTGTCATTCTTTATCAAGGCATCATATTCTTTATGCATTGCTTCTTTCGATTCATCATGAGAATAGGGTTCTTTGAAGGAAGTTGGTTCAAATCTAAAGTCAAATTTAGTTCAAAATCATAAGAAACATCAATATCAACAGCTGAATCAGGATTGTCTACATCACCTCCATTTTTCCTGGTTGAACTTATTGTTCCAGTATTTCCAACCTCATAATGACGAACACTTTCAGGTGTCTTTGTTAGCCCTTTTGGAGGACCTTTTTGAGAATGACAAGGTTGCTCAGTTGGATGAGTTGGTGTTGAATCAAGATTGAGTTTCCAATTTTTTCATTCACATCACTCGAAGTGTCATTAGTGGATAGAGATTCATGTGGGGGAGAGAGTGTTTCAAAATGATGTTCCACAGATTGATCCAGTATAAGAATCCCCCCTTCAAGATGTGGAATCTCATTATCAAATTATTGAAAAGACTTTGCATGTCTGAATATATCCAAGTGATCAAGATGTCGCTCAAAAACATTGTCAGTGTTGGAAGATTCAAGAAAGATTACATCTCTAGACACTACAACTTCTTATTAACTTCATCATAGAGACATTATACTTTGGATTTATCTGAATACCCCAAGAAGATACACTTACAACTCCTTGCACCAAGTTTGTTTCTTTTTTCCGTAGGTATCAAGGCATAACAAGTAGAACCAAAGACCCTGGGATGTGTTGTTGAAGGAATGTAGCCATACCTCATTTCATAAGGAGTATTGTTTCTAATAGCAATAGATGGAAACCTATTCTTTACATACAAAACACATAGAAATGCATCAACCCAAAACATCAATTTTACATTCTTAAAAACGTAATGGAACATAACATATTTAAGATTGTCATCTTCATTCTTTCAGTTACTCCATTCTGTTGGGGATTATAAAGCATTGTTGTTTGATGTTCGATCCGATGCTGGCAAAGATAGTTTTCAAATTAATTTGAAGTGTATTATTTTCCATTATCAGTGTGGATAGAGCCAATATGAGATTGTGCATAACTTTCAATCCATGCATGAAAGTTCTTAAATGCTTGAAAAGCATCGGATTTGTTCTTCAATAACTAAACCCAGCACATTCTGTTATAGTCATCAATAAATGCCATCATGTATTTATTTCAACTTGCACAAGGAACATGCATTGGGACACATAAGTCTAAATTAATAAGTTCAATTACTCTATGTGCTCTAGAATGTGAATCATGAAAAGATTGTTTGTTGTGATTTCCTAAGATACAAGCATCACATTTCTTAAGTTTCCTAGTAATTGTAGGCAAACCAGTAACACCAATTTTCTTCAACATACAAGGGTTGTCATAATTCAAGTGGCCAAATCTAGCATGCCATAAAAGACTTGATGGAAACGTACCTTAATCATAATGCGAATTGTATGAGAATTTTTGTGCACAAGCAGAGGTACCTTCCAGCTTCAGAAGTCTTTCTTATTCTATACCCATCATGAAAAGTGAGTGATATTATGATTTTCTAACCCCAACCTTACCATAAACCACATGAATGGAGAGTTGTTGTTGGTGGACATGAACTAAAGACAAAAAAATTCTCCCTAGCTCTAGGAGATATAAAATGTAGATTTTCCTATAGATTCAAAGCTCATGTAATGTACTAAAACACAAGACAAGTATCAACTCTACTCTTTAAACAATGGAAACCAATAGATCGATGAAAACAATAATCGAAAAGAGGAATATAATCAAAGACACATAACATAATAATTTCTCTAGGGAAATCCACAAATCAAAACCCTAAATATCTAATGCATTAATAAAAGATCTGAGTGATAATACAAAGCTTGTTCTCACTAGAACAATTCCTGCACAAGTATAATTAACTCTCGACCTCACAAGATCGCTATGGCCAACACTTAGCCAATTATGCTACCTTCCAAGGCCATATTTCCTTGCATAATTCATGTGATGATCAACCAATATTTAATTGGACAATCCTTCCTCCACAACTACGTAATCAAAAACTAGGTCCTTCTCTAATTGCATGGATAACCTATACAACTCAAATCAGCATACAACTCATAATACATTGTCCCTGCAATCAAGTCTCAATTGTGTCTTTCTCTAAAATGAAATGCATGAGTTTCTCATGAGGGAACCTTCAGTTATCTGGAGTAGCACTTAGGCTGCACTAGTGCACCAACTCACTACTAGAACTCTACTAGTTCCACAAATAGTTAGAACTAGTTTAACCGTCTATAACTTAGTCAAACATATTTATCTGATTAGAAATCAAATAAACTAATCCTAGACCCATAAAATTTATGGATAACATATACATGACTACAAAAAACTTTCAACTCGAAACTCCTAAGCTAATTTAGTTAATTGAACTTAATTAAATATTTACAAGTTGTTATGATAATAGAATTTGATTTTAATTCACAGTTTAATTCAAGGAAAAGTTAAACTAGAATTTCTTATTTCCATTGCTCAAAACTCACTCTCACTAAGAAAGCGATTATCAACTACCCCGATCCTGTCTCTATGAAACTCAAATTTACATCTTGACAATGCCTTTGTCAACGTGTCATTATCTTGCTCCTCTATGGGAATGTACTCCAACAGCATAATCCACCTGAATACACAATCTAGAATATGATGATATCAGATATCTATATGCTTGGACCAATCATGAAAACTCTAATTATCACAGTAAATTAGAGTTGGATCCATCTGCTGACCAAATAAACCAACCATAATATTTCTCATCTAGATGGCCTCTCATGTTGCTTGACTTACAACCATGTACTCTGCCTCTTCTCAAGTAAGTGCAACCAATCTATATTTCCTATTGTACAAAGAAACTGTTGCTTACCCAATAATGAAGATCCCTCCTGATGTTCTCTTCGTGTTAGATGGACTCCCTACCCAATATTCATCAGTGAAGCCTTAATGCTTCACCCCCTCTGTCTTCCTATACCATAATACATACTAAGTAGTATATTTGAGGTATCTCAACACATGTTTTTCCCCCTTCTAATACAACTTGGTAGGCCTAATGATCGCTCTACTAAGCTGGTTAACTACATAGCACATATCCAGTCATGTATTCACTAAATACATGAATGAACCTACAATTTGCTTGTAAACATTAGCTTCTAGTACTTCTCCTAAACATCCTCCTTCCTCCAGTTACCTGCTAGAGGAGTCTCGTTGGGTTTGTGTCTCTCCATGTGGAACCTCCTAAGTATCTCTTTGGGATACTTACCTTGAGACAAAAACAATTCTCCATCACCCTGTCATACTTCCATGCCCAGAAAGTAATGCATGAGCCCTATTTCCTTCATCTCAAACTCTCTTCCAAGGTCCTCCTTGCAAGACTTGATCAATTGATCATCACCTGTCAAAATCAACAATTTACCTTTCACCACTATATGGTACAGGTTCGCATCCACTTCACTCTTAGTGAAGCCAAACCCAGTGAAGTAGTTATCAATCCTGTTGTATCAAGCAAGAGGTGATTGCTTCATCCCATTCAAAACTCTCTTGAGCTAGAACACATGTGACTCATGGTCGGAGGTTTCAAAACCTTCAGGTTGCTCTATGTACACCTCTTCCTTAATCATGCCATTAAGGAATGTTTTCTTTACATCCATTTGATATATCTTCCAAACCATTTATGCTGATAGTGCCAATATAGACATGATAAATGAGTAGCTTGCAATAAGAGCAAATGTCTCATCATAGTCAATCCCCTCTACCTGTGAAAAGCCACAGGTCGCAACCTGGCCTTATGCTTCTCCACACTACCATCTGTAACTCATTATACCCTGTAAATCCATTGGGAGCTTACCACTGACTTGTCCTTGGGTGTCGGGAAACCATCCCAAACATTGTTACGAACTATGGAGTCATACTCCTCCACCATGGCATCAACCCAAACTGGTTGTTGCACTGCCTCCTCAAAGGAATGTGGCTCTATCTCAACACATATGATCATAAGAGCCATGTATCTAGTGTACCTATCAGGTGACCTCCTCTTCCTGTGATGAGATGTGGGTGCTCCCACATTCTCCCATGCATCATGCAATAACATGTTAACCTCTCTAGTGTGCTTTCTCCCATCTCTGGAAGACTCTACATGAGTGGATGTTTCCACTCTCGGATCCTCTACATGTGGCTACTCCACATCAATCTGAGGCTCCTCAACCTTAGGAGCTAAAATATCCTCAACTACATGTAGATGAAGATCCCTCTCCCAAGAAACTCACATGGCCTTCTTCTCATCGAATCTGAAATCCCTTCGAACCACTATCATCCTAATCGCTGAAAAGTACAGCCGATATTTTTGAGGTTTATCAATGTACCCCATGAATCTTCCCAACTCTACTTCATCTTAAGCTTCTTCCATGTATCTATAGTCACATGGAAATATATTGATGACCCAAAAATTCTAAAGTGACCAACATCTGGTTTCTTACTGGAGAAAGCATCCTCTGGTGTTTTCATCCCAGGTATCCGATGCAGGCCTCTATTTTGCAAATAAAAAAATTTATTGCATGCCTCAACCCACAAGTGTAGTGGTATTCCCTTATCATGCAAAATCACTTATGTTTCCGCTAAAATTTTTATGTTCTTCCTTTTGGCTACCATGTTATCTTATGGGTTATGGGGTGTTGTCAACTCTCATTTTATCCCTTATGTTGCACATAAGTTCTTAAACTCGTATGAGACATACCACCAGTATCACTCCTTACAGTTTTAACCTTCTTTCTAGACTCTATCTAGACCAATTCTTTAAATTCACAAAACATTTTGAAAGCTTGATCCTTCTTCTACATGAATAAGATCTAGAATTTACAATAAAAATCATCAACAAATATAGCATAGTACCTGTGTTTATCCGTGGATGGTGTTGATAATGGTCGCCACACATCTGAATAGAATCACTCTAGAATCACCTCTACTCGACTGTCTCTATCATGAAAGCAAGCCTTGGTTTATTTTCCCGAAGTACACCCCTTGCATGTATCAACTTTCTCTAGTGTACCTTTGGGAAGACCAGTAGAGATCTGCTGTAAGATTTTCAAAGCCCCATGATGCAAGTGACCTAATCACTTGTGCCACAACTCCCTAATGTCTCAGCCATGCACTATCTCTTCTTTTGTGCTCAAAGAAGGAAAATCCTCTACCTCCAAATTATGGAGATTCATAACTCGAATCCCTATCTTCTCTACCTGATCCATGGCTTTGTGTTGAAGGAACATCTTTCCTTTGCTAAGGACCACATCTCAACCTTTGTCCTCCAACATGGTGACTGATTCTAAGTTCTTCTTCAAACTAAGCAAATACATAGCATTTCTCAAGGTGAGAGTAGCACCCCTCTCTTTGTGAAAATTAATTGTTCCCAATCCTATAGCACTATAATTCACATCGTCACCCATCTCAATATGCATCTGGAGATACTTCTCCTCTAGGCCACTAAACAACTCCTTGTCACGAGTCATGTGGAATGAAGCTCCACTATCAAGGTACCATACACCACCCATAATTGATGACACTATGCATGCAATGAGAGTAAAGTCCAATTCGAATTGAGACGCCAAAGTCTCACCTACCACTCCTCCTGAGGACTTCTTCTTGGACTTCTTGAGCAGACAATTTGTAGAAAAATGTCCCATGTCATAAAAATGAAAGTACATACCTCTCTACATGTCTTTCTTCTTGCCTCCAGGACAAGAATTCCATTTGGAATGGGACACCTTAATCTTGGATTTTAGGGTTTTGGGATGTTAGTTAAGGATAATGTGTTTTTTAGTAGAGGTGAGGGACTAGGATTTGAGGGATTATAGTGTAGGATTAATGAGGGAATTATTGGGAAAAATAATGGTGACTTTGGGAATGGGAAACAAGGGGAAATGGGGAAAAAATGATAACCTTGGTTACACTCTATTTTTGAAACCCTACAACAATTTTTTTCATTCAAACCCTACAGCAATTTCATTGACAAAGGAGGGCTTTCCACTTGGATTTCTAAGGCAACATATGTTGAACCCATTACATTAACCTTTGAAAAATCAAGCACAAGTGGTGGATGTGAGCCTACCTACAAATTTGTACAGAAATGAGGCGAGTTGATGTGTTCCCAAACAAATTTCGGGCTTAAAACCCAGTGCGCCGCGCGCCTCACCTAATGCGCTGCGCGCCTCTGATGCACCGCGCGCGTGTATTTTTACACTGCGGTTTTGTGCCTGATGCACCACGTGCCCCTGATGCTTCGCACGCCTAGTCCAGTGCGTTGCGCGCCAAGAAACTGCTCCAACTTCCTCACAAATTCACAAATTCGCCTTGAAATGATGTTCTTCACTCTTGGCATGCAAAATGAGTTGACAATGTAGTGAAATATCTTTATAAAGACTCCCTTTTGATTTTTGCTTGGTCCATGACCCATTTTGTAATGTTTTTTTGTTGACACTTTTTCAAGATTAATAGAATTCTGACCTTTTTGGTTTCCTCCTTAAATTTGGTTGAAATAATGATTTTCTTTGACATTTTTTTCCAGGGATAGTTGTGATATGATCTGGAAAAGGAGACCAAGGTTGCGCTTGGACGATTCAAGAACTGGAATTTTTGAAGATTTTTTACAAAAATGATATGACGACTTATCTTCAAAACAGAGTTTTGAAGAGAAGTCCTAATTTATCTGTATAATGATGAAAATTATTGAAGTAACCAACTATCAAGGACATCCCTCTGGCCTGCTGGTCTTCTTAGACTTTGCAAAACAAGATTGACTCAACCCTAGGCCTAATGACCAAGAACCATTGTTATGACCTAGAAATTTGAAACAGGACTGTAAATGACCTTTGAAGACTTTTTTTTATGAATAGACCTGAACCAGCAGTGCCAAGCACGAGGGGAATGAGTAACACAAACCATTCCGTCAGAGTTATGGCATGCCTAACGAAATGCAACTGATCGAAACTGATGGGACACCTAAACATGAAATGAAAAAAAGAGCTTTGATCAATGACGGAGGGATAACTAGACCGACTCTAACTGACAACATGAATCCTTTTCAATAGAAGAATGAACACTAAACATGAAATTTTCCCATAGGCAGAGCAATAAAATTGAATTCTACCTTAGCTAGCTTAGAAAACTTCATTGGAAATGAATATGAAATGAACTATGAAACATAACAAGATACATATGAAACATAAGAGACAGATTTGCTACACTCACAACCACATGAATCTCATGAAACAGAGCCACTGCCTTTCAATAATCCTCTGTAAAAAATATACAATGCAAAAACAAAGTTTCTTTCCCACAGTCTCCCAGAAGTTACAAGCCAACCAACCCTTTGCAAATAGTTTTCATACAATATATAGAATGTGACATGAAGAGATAGAACGCCCAAGGGTTGGGGAGTTACTCAAATCATTACAAAATGAAGGTGGAGAGCCAAAGATCAGCTACAGGTGCAGCACCACAAACATGACAAATGGCTTGGGTGGCCCTTTGCCTTCCTTTTCCACTTGGATAACTGACCATATGGAGTTAAAATACTTTTAAAACTACCTTAGGTGCTGAAAAACTGAAGTGCATATGAGTGGGCCTGCTTACAAAAAGTTTGGAAGCGAAATTTCGTGAAACAGAGGCATTCTGGGCCTTTTTTCCTACATGCGCCACGCCCTTTTCTGTATGCATTGCGCCACTTTGAGGCACTTGGAGGAGTCCAAAATGTACCCAAGTGTGCTCGTTGGAAATCCTGTCCTGTCTACTTTCCAACCCAAGTGGAATTTTTGAATTTGGAGCTCATTTTCCCCTCCAAATATTCATTCTCCCAAAATTGCTTCCTGTGTGTAAAAATAGGGGCAATGAGGCCATTTTTTGGGTGTTTTTGACCTCCTGGAGACTCAAATCATGCCCAAATTTCTTGCTCCGAGTGCCAGTAGTCATGATTTTGCATGTTGAATCCCAAAATGCAAACCATTTCTCATTTGGAGCTCCTAATCTTACGCGCCATGAAGATGGCGCAGCGCGTATAGAGAAAAAACCTATGTTTGTGCCAAAAATTTGTCATGTGACCAAAAATTTCCCAAATTCCTTGAAATTTGGGTTGGAGGTTCTCCAAGAGGTGCTATGCTGTGCCAAGGAAGCTTCAGCCAAGATTCAAATCCAATCTTTCTCTTTTGCCTCTTTTGCCTCTTTTGTTGCTTTGCTCAATTTTGCCTTCAAGCTCCTCGATATGGTTTGTCCCTATTTGCCTTCTCCAGTAGCTTCTCCAAGTGTAGATTGACCCAATCTAACCAAGACTCATGGTCATTGTTGATCTCTTGCTCCAAGGTAGTGAGCTCGATCCTCCTCTGTTGGGCAGCTTGTTGATTTTCACAGATGCATTGTAGCTCCATGATCATCTGTTGGTACTCAAGCTATTTGTTTCTCTGCTCCAGATACTTGATGACCCATCTGGCCCTCTCGAAATTGCGTATCAAGTCTTGGATCTCCGTGTCCTGCTCCCGAATGGTCATCCTAAGTTTGGCATTTTCTGCCTCTGCCTCTTCATCCTGAATGAGGATGACATCGGTCTCCTATACACCTTATGGCCCCTCATCATGCACTGGCTTCTTTCCCTTGTCCAGTACCTGTGTAGTTGATGCCAGAAGCGAGGCCCCTTCCGCCCCGGGTGGAGATAACACTTACTTTGCTACTGCAAACAAGTGCCTACTACCTCTATGATATGTAATGAAAACTAGCATGGTAGTGGTCTCATGATGTGCTGAAGAAGTCACAGGAGATGAAGTCCTCCCAAGCAATGCCTTGCAATCCCAACTGATGATCTACCAAAATCCGGATAAGAGCAAAGTGATACGCACTGTTGAGCTGCTGCTAAGGGGTCTTATGTAGCATGAAGGTGTTCATCCTCTCTATATTCCTGCATATGAAAAATGGTAGGTTCATCATCCTCACCCTGGTAAAGTGCATGAGCAAGCAGATGTGATAGGCATACAGTCAAGAGAACCTCCCCTCATAGCTGAAGTATTTCATGATCAATCTCATGAGCGGAGCATACTCATCTTTCAAGTATCTGAAGGGAAATACTCTTGTGAGCTCATTCAATAATCTAGCTTTGATGTAAGGCTCATATTGTTGCCTTTCCACCTTCTTCTTCTTATGCCACTGCTCCCCAACATTTGGTATACCTGTTTCCACTGATATAGCTTCGGGTGTCAATGTGAAAGTGACCCCGGCCAAGGTAGACTGACCTCCATGTAGATGAAGCACAAACAAATGGGCCAACTCATGATGGACTCTAACATTTTCCACCCTTTAACAAAATTCAAAACATGATAGGTGCTGGAAGCATGACATGGCAAGAGGGCATGCTTGTAACTCGGTGAGGGTAGTGGGTTCATCCCTGACATGTTTGCCACTCTTGTGGTGTCTCCTGGGAGCCTACTCTTCTAAGGATGAGTCACTCTGTGTCTCCATCTCATACTCAAACGAATGTTGTGATGTCATGACTACAATGTGAACTATGACTAAGCTGCCCTTTTGACAATGGTGTGAGGCTGGGTACCTTTGTAATATCTACTACCAAGGGGATCAATGAAATAGGGAGTGTTAGGAAGGGAGTGATGAAATGGGAATAGGGGTTATAGGGAGAAATTTGTTAGGGATGTGGGAGGAGTTTGGGTATTTTAATAGGGTAGGGTTTGGGGTTTCTATTGAGAAATAGGAGGAGGGGAAAGGGAATATGAGTTTGGTAGTGTTAGGGTAGTGATAATAGGAAAAATGACATGGGAAAATAAGGAACAGGGTTAGGGTACGAAAAATCAAGCCTTGGCAGCAATGACACTGTTACACAACACTAGCAAAATGGTTTTTATTCAGTGTCTTCTTGTTTTTGCTTTATGAAATATTTTTTGCATTCAATCACCGGCAATAACCCACCATATCTTTATCAAATTTGATGCACAAGTGAGTTTGAGAGCCTACCTTGCAATTAGAGGGGCTTCACAAAAAATTTGAGGGAGTTTTGGCACATTCTGGGCGCTTTGTCTCTATGCACCGCGCGCTGGGTATGCACCGCGCTAGTTATAAGTTTGAACGGTGGGCGGGTTCTGTGTGCGTTTGTGTGCCGTGCCCCTGCCTGTGTGCACTGCGCCCCTGTAATCACCTCCAAACTCCTCCAAACCACGCAATTGCTCACTCCATGACCTTGCAACATTTTTCCTATGCCTTTATTGCACAATGAGTTTGATTTGTGATGGAAACTTGTGTATAAGGCTTGGAGGTGATGGGTTACATTTTTGCTTCTTCAAAAACCCATTTTTCTAATGTTTGAGTTTTGCACTTTTTCACTGACTTTAAAACACACTGATTTTCACTTTCCCTTTGAAATTTTAGCTCAAATGATGAAATTTTCAGTACTCTTTGCAGGGATTGTATGACGGGACATTTTGCCACAGAAACCATGATTGCATCTGAAAAAATCAACTGGCGACTTTTTTGAAAATTTTGTCATAAATGGAACTGTTTGACTTTTCTTCAAAGCAGAGTTTTGAAGAAGAGTCGAAGTCTATTCGCATGATGATGAAGCTTTCTGAACCATAACTGTGTAAGGGCTTCACTCTGGCCTGCATGGCTTTACTGGACATGTTCAAAGACCAAATTGATGAATTCCTAGACCTAGACCTCGAAATGACCTTTGTCCTTTAAAGGACCAGACCTTGACTGTCATGGACTTTGATGATGATTGACAAAAGACTTGAGCCAGCAGGAGCTAGATATGAGGGGGAATGACTATCCTAACATTCTCCATCAGATTATGGCATGCCCCTAGTGGAATGCAACTGGGAGAATGGATGAGGACATATAAACATGAAATGCATAAAGAGTTTTGATCTCTGACGGAGGACTGACCAGACCGACTCTAACATGTTCTTCGTGGACCAAATTTGCCAAATTTTTCTTTTCTCTTGGCCATGGTAGCAAATGCTTTCTCCTTTGATCCCACATCTTCCTTGGCTTTGAGTTTGGTTTCCTTTGTCTTGCATAGAGACCACATTTCACTTAGTGTGGTAGCTTCCTTCTTGGTATATATCCTTAATGTGAAGTTGCCCCAATCCTCAGGTAGAGCATTGAGTACTACAATTGTCATTTCTTTGTCGGACATGACTTCCCCTAGCTCTTGAAGTTGATCTCTCATATCAAATATCTTCATGAAGTAGGGAGCTATTTCTTCCTTTGATATCTTCATCTTGTACAATTCATTTCTTATATATATTACTTCTCTGACTATGGTTACCGAGAATAGCTCTACTAGTTATCATAGATTTCTTTTAATGTTTAAAATTTGGAGACATAATGAATGAGAGATTCCTTGATAGATTCTATTAGAATCCTTTGAGATCTTGTCTCATCCTTATTTTACTTGGCTAAGGCTTGAGTTTGTTCCTTAGCAGGAATAGTAACATTCCCTTTCATGTGTTCTAGGAATTCATTCTCCTTGAGAAGTAAATCAGTCATGTTCTTCCATGAAAGAAAGTTATTGGTACCTACCAATTTTTTGCTTTAATTGCAAAAAGACATTGATGTATATTCAAAAGGGGACATATACTTACTTGATAGATTTTGAGATGTAGTATACTTTCTTTCTCCTTAAAGACTTTATGGCTTTCCTTTCTTAGATCTTGATGTTCTTCAAGTTTCTTTCTCCCAAGTGGGCTTTCTTCAAGTAGACTTGATTTATGGCTTGGCTTGTGGTGTAGGTCCCTTCTAGATCTACTCTTCTTTGTAGGCGCCTTTGTAAAAAAGGCTTCTCCTTTTGCTTTCTAGTTTTTCTTGATGAAATATAGATGGTAGACCTTCTTGTCCTTTATGTGATAGAGACGTCTTGGCTAGATGCTTCAACTTTTGTATATGTTCTTTCTTGTTGAGTGTTCTTGAGATGCCCTTTCCTTGATGTGTCACCTTAGCTCCGATACCATGTTGAAGAAGCTAAGGAAATTAGGTGTGGTTTGATTCTTCTTGACTTTATAACAATTTTTGGAGTCTTTTCACTTTTCCTTGTTAACTTAATCTTCTTCTCCTTTTTAGAGAATATGTGTGTACTTCATCAAATTGCTACCAAAAACATAAGAACAATACAAGATATTGGCTCTCTGCCAGGGCCAAAACCTCTCTTCTCTTGAGAGGAAAATCATTTAGTAAGTTTCTCTTATTGAAGCTTCTTATTGATCAATTGCAAACCCTAGACCCTTGACTAGGATGTCCTCCAAGCATAAGTCAAGTCTTTGCTCTTTTCTACACTATGTTCCCCAGCACATGGACTTCCTCCTTCCAGCACTTTGCTCCCCAGCACTTCATCCTTTTATTCACTGCTTTATCTAGAGATAAACCTCGGCTATGCTAGCTTCTTGATGAGATATTCTTCTTCCTTCCTTCAAGATGTTATTCTCTTAAGGAGACACCCTTCTCTTGATCCAACAAGACTATTCTTGAAATATAGGTGTATGACTATATAATTGCCCTAGTTTTCCCATGTGCGTTACATACCCTAGAGAATTAGGGTCCCTTTCTTTCTCTAGAGAGATAGGGTTCTTTATTTTACTTGGGAGGCCTTGTAGGCCTAGTTTCAAACCCAAACAACATTATTTCATAGACTATTTGTCCTTGTTTTCATACTCGCAGACTTGACCTCCTTTTCTTCACACGTGTGACTATTTATAGCCCTAAAAATAGTCCTCTTCACTTTGGTTTTCCTCCTCCTTCCTTCATTGCATTAGGAGACTTTTTCTTCGTCCTTAGTTACCCTTTCTCTTTCTTATTTTCTTCATATATTTCAAAGATGCTTGGTTTTGACTATAATACAATTATATACATGGTGTAACATGGCCTTAAGGTTTTCAACATTTTCTTTTGACTCCTTGACTCACATATAGCACTTAACATGTGCTATACCTATTTCAATGAGCAAGAAACTCATTGTCATATATTATAAAAATAATATTTATTTTCTTGAATAAGTACAAATATCAAAAGTACATTCATGAAGACCAAACCTAGTTGCATTTCCTTCAACAATGGTAAGTTTCATAATACCAATACTGGTGCTTAATCGATATTCTTCTTTAGCTCCTCAAAGGCCCTCTAATGGCCCTTTCCTCACTTGAAAATCTTGCCAATTGGAATTATGGTGTGGATGTTAGAAAATTATATATATTACGAAGCAATGGAACACATATAATATTGCAGAAATATAAACACAGAAAACGCACAAAACAAGAGAGACACAGATATACGTGGTTCACCCAGTTTGGGCTACGTCCACCTCGAACAGCCAGTCCTTCCTTTCAATTATCCAGCAAAATGAAGAGACACAACCTACAATAAAGCCGCTGTAATATCCTCTATTTTCTCTCACAGTCTCACCTCTCTGTTTCTCGCTCACACACACACAGAATACACATCTATATCGCCGCCTCAAATACAATACCCTCATACAAAGAGAGGGGTTGCCTTCTAGGGCAAAAAACCCTAAACTAAACATAAGTTCTACCGTCAGATCATCCGCCTAATGAACGGCTCAGATTGACTAGAAATTACTATACTTTTACAAGGCAAATTTACATCTGTTTTTAGCTTCGGGGGCGCTTCCCCCGAGCCCCCGCCTAGGGACCGCTGGCCCCCGGATCCCCGCGGGGGGGACAAGTCCCCCCTGCACCCCCCCGCATGGAGGGGTGTACAAACTTCCTAGGGTATACATCTGGCTGAAACAAAGACCTTTGAACAATCATGCTCCACACACAACAGTAGCCACTCCAAATGAAATCAGATCTAATTGGGGCCTGCGATCAGGTTAGTTCCCCTTCTTGGCATAACAAAAATTCGCCATGTCAACAGGTTGCTTTGGAGGAAAATTTTTGGGGTACCTTTTGTTACTAAGGAGGAGGAACCAAGATAGCTAGTTGGGGCACCTAAGGCATCCATCCTTGTGGTGGATTACCCCATTGAGGGGATTAATTAAGATATAGCTAGAAAGGAGGAACACCATTTTGAGGAGGACATAGCCAAGGTGTGGGAGTGGGACAAGGTTACGGGTTAGGAGGGAACCAAGGTTGATAATGAGTTTTATAATTAGCATTGAAATGAAACATAAGTTAGTACATTGTCAGAATTTCCTTGGAGCTTGTGGCCTCTTTTGGTTGACAAAGCACAACTACTCCATGCTCCCTTCTTGTAACAACCGCTGGTCGATTTTTCATGCAAATAAAATAAGACCAAGGTCATGGGACATGTATTCCAAGCCAAATTATGGGAAAATGTTATAGTGGTCATCACTTTTAGTTGATTTATGGCTATGGAAATTTTAAAAGGCATTGGTAAGGGTAAAGCGGAAATAAATGGAATTTAATTATGAAAAATGAAGGAAACTAGGTGAAAAGTAAGGTGAAGAGAGGCAAATATGCATGCAATGGAAATTAGAGGAAAAATTAAGGAAAATAAAATAAAAAGGAAAACGAAAAGGAATAGACTAGAAATCAATGATAAAAAGGAACCTGAGAATCACTTGACAACTTTTCCTCATTTTTTTATCAGGATTAGCAAAGGAGAAGGAACAAGCACTTGGACAAGCAAGCAAGGAAAGGAAGTGTGTGCTAGAGGAAGCTTGGATAATGACAAGCAAGGATAAAAATTAGCTATGGATTGCACGTAATAATGTGAAAATGAGATTAGCATGTTGTTTCTCGGATGCATGGTATATTCATGTGGTTCCTTGGTTATGTGGTGTCATTGGCAAGGATATTTACCTGGGTTGACAGTGGTTTCAACCTTTCCTTTCCAATTCATTGATAGATATGTTGGAGTGAGTTCCCCAATTGGTTTTTTTATTGGTTCTGATTTTTTTAATGGTTTTGGGTTGGAATAAAAGCTCTATAGCCTTGGAATAGCCTGGGTTCCCTAAAGGTTGTGGATTGAGTTACTAGTTGCTACAAATTGTAGGTTGGTACAAATGCTCTAGAACCTTGAAACAATGTGGGTTCCCTATAGGTTGAGTTACTAGCTCTAGGAGCCCTACACAACCAGGATAGAGACAAATCTCATTGATGTAATTGATTTTTGGATTATAGAGGTGAAATCACTATGGTTGAGGGTTGAGGTTTTTGCCTCTAGAATACCTAGATGATTTTGTTTTGGTTTAATGCTTATGATCCCACATTCATGCTTCGAATATGGCATGAGCGTGATTACTTGAAAGAGGGATTTGGGTTAGCTAATATATGGTCAAGTGGTAAATCGAAGTCCCTGACTTGGTTGGCATTTTCATATTTTAATATGAGTTATTTTCCTACTGTGACCTATGAGCACTTGTACTAGTTAATATGGCAATCTTATGGTTGATTTGTCATAGTTTCTATTCTGGTTATATGCTAGTTATAAGCATGGTTTTATGATGTTCTCTAGCTACGAAACTTTTTCATGATTTTATAAGTTCCAACTCAGTGATTGATCACTTTGGGTGTGTTGCAAGCTCCTATGTAGTCAGTAGTCCCTAATGGATGGTTATAAGTTTTCAGGTAGTCGAACCCACTTCCATAAATAGAAATTGGTGTTTGGGTCATATCATAGTAACACTCATCTCATGTTTATGCTTGAGAGCTTCTAAAGTGGATAAAGGAGGGAGGGGACATTACAAAGTGGTATCATAGAAAGGTTCCAACATTGGACCTAGGGGTCGAAGTAGATCTTCATAAGGGTTTATATGTTTTGCATGTAGGCATGATGGTTAATGGTTTTTATATGAATCATTATTAAATGCATGCTGGTCATTTTATTGTTGTTGTAGTTGCATCCATGATAGATGCTATTTGATTAGTTCATTCATATGAATGTGCATCGGTTAGTCATGCATGATAGTTAAATCATTGTTATATGAAAAGTAGCCATATGCATGATGATTATTGTCATTGTGGTTAAGTTCTTGATATTATTATGTATTATGCTAATATGGACTGTGTTGTGTAGATGTGATATCATTCCTTTAGATACATGGAGTTATGATTTTGATTATGTATTTTATTTGGTTTATCTAACATGGTATGTTGCAAGAGATAGAAAATAAGAGATTAAGATTATAATGGTGGACTATTGTTCCCATGAATCCACTTATGGGCCTAATGTGAATTCTATGGAATGGGAAAGATTAGTTTAGCAACAAGGGCAAGCGTATTCTCCTTATCTAGGAGATACATTGAGGAGTATGAGGGCAGATATTCAAAGTTGTAAGGAAGATAGTAATTGGTTGATTGAGGCACATGAAATACTTGCAAGGGCTAAAGAAAATAATGTAGAGTTCAATGGAATGATTCTTCAAAGACTTTTAGATTTATAGAACTAAGGACAGTTGGGAATCAGTCATGGAGATAGGCAAGAGGAAAGGATAAATGGTGTAGATCAAAGCTAGTCTCAAATAAGGCACATGATGGAAAGAGTTGATATAGTCAGAGGTGGTATATATTTGGACACACCTAATAGGAGGGCGAGTAATCATGCATTCTATTCTAGCTCTAGTTCTAAGAGATAGCATCATCATCGCCAACATCCTTATAGAAGGAGCGAAAGGGGTTAATTTCTAGAAGAGTTTAGGAAAACCAAGCCTCCTACTTTTGATGGTGAGTTAATTAAGTCAGAATATGTAGAAATATGGATGCTTGGGATGAAAAAGTTATTCATATTGCATGAGTATTCAAAGTTCATGAAAGCCAAGATAGTTACCTTCAGTCTTAAAGGAAAATGAAATATCTGGTGGGAATATGTGAAGAATATCAGAGGCATTAGAGAAGAGGATCTAATGTGGGAGGAGTTTGAGAGACTCTTAAGGATGAATTACATGTCTAAAAGATATTATGATGGAAAGACAAAGGAATTATATTATCCCAGGATGCAGGTGAGAAGGAAAATATTGCTCCATATAATTAATTCAATGTAGCTGAGAGAGGACATGGGTCTCAACCTAAGGAGAAGAAGAATAAAGGAAATGAAATAGGAACATTGTGGTATTGTACCTATGGTGGATATCATCAAAAGATGAATTTACCTTTGTATCAGAGTGGCAGAGTGGATGTGTGGAAGGTCTCAGATCTAGAGTGCTCAAGAGGTGTAGATAGTTGGGAATATAAGTCAGAGCATTCACCGGATCTATGCAATAGTGGATAACATGTTGGTAGGTCACAAACTATCCATCATTGAGGTGTAAGTGGAACCATGGGGAGAGTTCTAGGAAGAGCCTCAATACATCATGCAATGGAAGGAACTTATGCTTCAGGACTGAGTAATAGAGTAAGTTAATGTGTGTGGAAAAACTTTGGGCCGAGGAAGCTACATGGAAGATGGTTGATTAGATGTAGGCATAATAGTTGGTTTCCAATTATGGATGGATTTTTCAAGGGAATTGGAGTCCCTTGGGAGATGATATATGAATGTGATTAGTTACAAGGTAGCATGTTTGGTACAATAAGGTAAGGTATCGAGTATATTGTTATATTTATTTATGCACTAATAGTTGCATATTTATGGTAGTTTGATGCAAGGAATTATAATATGAAAGATATTTCCATGAAATATTGAAGAAGGAATTGGTTGAGCTTCCCCTTGGAAGCATTAGGAACCATGGGGGTTGAGTAATTGTGTCTTTTTAGATTTTTTTGTTTTCAATGTTTTGTGATTTATTTGTGCTTTATTTTTGGTTTCGATTGCGTGTATTGCATTGCCATGCTACTTTGTTTATTGTGTTGTATTTTTGTTTGGTTTTCTTGTTGTTTCTTTCTTGTTATTTCCATTTATGTTTTGAGGGTCTTGGGAATTGGTTTGGGAAAAAGGAAAGTTAATGGAGCTCGGCAAGAGATGAATGAAACCCAATAGGTAATGTAAGACCTGGATGGAACCCGGTGCACAAGTATAAGGTAGTTGAAGGAAAGAATATGACATCTAGTTAGGCTCCTTGGGTTCATTGGGGTAAATGGATAGTGGTAGGAAAATCACTAGAAATGTAATAGGAAAGGTAAAGTAAATAGATTTGAGGCATCAAATGCCTTCACTATGTTAGGAAGTATTATTCTCAATGTTGTACATGCTTTGCATGGATAAAGTAAGCTCTCTTAACCTTGAACTTCTGAACACTAATAATTATGGTGTGATCAGATATGCTAATGTTTTATATATATATATATAATATATATATATATATATTATATATATATATATATATAATATATATATATATATATATATATATATATATATATATATGACATTGTTTGACAAGGTCGTTAGGGATCATTCTTGTGGAAGAATCATTACTTTATAAAGGTGAAAGGCATGAAAAAGTTCCAAGTTTCATGATGAATCAAGTGAGAAGAGTAGCCATAAAAGACCTATGAGGTTAGTATCATGTGGATATGATTTGATATTATGCGCTGATACCTATGTCTATGTTTATGTTATGGATAGGGCATGTTGAAGGATACATCGGAAAAATGAAAGTAGTAGTGTGATCTACTGCATGATGCATGCAGTAAGGTGTGGGAAAGACACTAGAGGCAAGGCTTCTTGGTAGAGACACTGTTGTCTCTAGATGTGCAGGACTACTGATGTGTACATGTTGTGTTATGTACATGTCATACATATGGTTTTGTGTACATGTTGTACATGTTGTGTTGTGTATAGGTTGTACGGTGTCATGTGTATTGTGTAGTCATTGTATTGTAACATGTGTATTCATTGTGTTGTACTATGTGTAAACATATTTGTTGTGTGATACACCATGTATGGGTGTATGTGTTGTGATTTACACTATGTGTATGTGCACATGTTGGGGATTGGTTCTTTGGATCCTTGGAGGTCGTTGGCTGAATCCTTGTCATAGCTTGGGTTCCCTGGAGACTATGGGTGGAACCATGTAAAAGCATGGGATTACATGGAGGTTGTTGGTTTAGCTATTAGTTATGGGAGCCTTGGATATCTTGGGATGAGACCAATTTTGAGTTGTTGATATTGAGGGTAGAGACAGTATAGTCTCTGGACACGGTTATTGCTTATATGGAGGGAAGAGGCATGATAGTCTCTGGATTCCCTTGATGTTGATACTGAAGAGAAGAGAACGAACTCAGTGCTTGCCAAGTTTTGCAATCAATCCAATGTGTGTACACGATCAAGATAAGAGAAGGGATTAGTTGTTTCTTGGGTTTGGAAACCAATATAGTGTGTGTACAAAAGGAAAAAGAACAAAGGAAAAAGAAAATAACCATTTGAAAGATAAGTATCAATATTTTATTTAAGTTTTTTATTTAGCACATAATCTGTTATTTTGGTTAATGATGGTGGAATTTTTAGCTAACTAGATGTGATATGTTTATATATGATGACTTGATCAAAAGAGATAATTTGACTTGTTGTGACAAGAAGTAAACGTAATTGAAAGTGTACCTTATTGATGAGCTATCAATGAGGTATGATTTGAATTTATCCAATTCCTTTTAAGTTTAACAGAAATTATGTTCTTGGTACAAGAAAGCATGAAAAATACTCAATTTGGGACGTTGGAATTGGCTGCTAGAGTGTTGGAAATAGTAGAAAAAGTAATTTGAACATGCTATAGTGTGATGGTAAAGCATTTAGGTGCATGGCCATAATGGGACATTGGTACCCAATAGTGTCCATTGATTTCCATGAACATTCTATGATCGATATGATGGGTTTGAGGCAGCGATATGCCATTGTTTTTGACCTTCTAATGCAAGGAAAACTTGCCAAGGGATGGAGCGACCAAGAAGGGGATGCTAATGGAACTTGAAGGTGTGTGACTGCACGAAAGGGGGTGACCATATTTCCTTGGAGACCAGGAAGCAGAGAAGGGAAGAGCAGGGAATAAAATTGTTTTGGTCATTAACATTTCCAGATGGAATCATAAGGACATTGGGAGTGTGCTTTGGAACAATGAGCCAATAACTATTCACTGAGACCGTAAGTAGCAAAAGGATTGTGTATCTAGACATTCAAGACAAACTTTGTTTTTGGCAATTGATAATGGACTTCCTGGGAAGGAGGTGAATCCTAGTACTACTTTGAGGGTGGAGGTGTGAGCCTCTGAACTCCCTTATTTTGGATATGAAATAATATCCTTTTATTTTCTAGTTGAAGAAAATGTGAAAATGTATATATGTGTATATTATTGTCAATATTGTATGAATCTATGATTATAAAGCTCCATACGCAATATGATTTTTTTTAGTTGTAGCAAATGTGTATAAGTATATATGTGTTGTCATTGTAAATATTCCATCGAGTTGTGTTAGACAGATCCAATAAGTGGTATCTCTATCATGTTGTCAACATTTTTAACTGTAAATACCAAAATGAGTTGTGTTATAAAGCTCCATAAGCAATATGTTTTTTCTAGTTATAAGCATCATTGAACATCGAGGATGGTGTTTCCCTAAGGGGGAGAGGTTTGTAATAGCCTCTGGTTGATTTTCCATGTAAATAAAATAATACCAAGGTCATGGGACACATATTCCAAGTTGAATAGTGGGAAAACATTATAATGGGCATCACTTTTGGTTTATTAATGAACATGGAAATTGGAAAAGGAATTGGCAAAGGAAAGGGGGAAATAAATGGCATTTAGTTATGAAAATAAAGGAAAATAGGAGAAAAGGAAGGTGAAGAGAGACAAATATGCATGCAAGGGAAAATAGAGGAAATATGAAGGAAAATGAAAGAAAAAGGAAAAAGAAGAGGAAAAGACTAGACATCAATGATAAAAATGCAGTTGAGAATCAGTTGCTAGTTTTTTCTCATCTTTTCATAAGATAAACAAAGGAGAAGGATGTAACAACCCCTGGTTGATTTCCTATGTAAATAAAATTAAGACCAAGGTCATGCGACACATATTCGAAGCTAAATGTTGGGTAAAACATAGTGATGTGTATCATTATTCTTAATAAATGGATATGGAAATTAGAAAAGGCATTTGAAAAGGAAAAGTGGCATTAAATAGAATTTATTTATGAAAATACAGGAAAATAGGAGAAAGGAAGTTGAAGGTTTAGAAATTTGCATGAGAGGGAAATTGAAGGACAAATGAATGAAAATGAAGAAAATAGAGGCCTCAATGATAAAAAGGCTTATAAGGATAAATTCACAATGTTTGACATTCATTTGAGCCTTTTGATAGTTTTTGGGTTGAGCTCTCTCCTATTCTCTCATTATCTCATACTCTTGCACACTTTGAGCATTATTGGAGCATTCTAGTTTCACTTCGACTAGAGAAAGAAGGCAAAGGAAAGTAGGAAATGGAAAGGGAATAGGTGGATCAAGAACTACAAATGGATTGCGTTGCAAGTAACAGGTTTCATGTGTGATTCTTTGTCAATTTATGGATGCATGGTATATGCATGTGATTTTTTTGTTATCTACTGTCATTGGCATGGATATTTGTCTAAATTGACATTGGTTCGAGCATTGCCTTTGTATTTCCTATATAGACATGGTGTCGTGGGTTTTCTACTTGTTTTTTTTCTAATTGGTGCTCAGGTTCCTTATGGCTATGGGTTGGAACAAACACTATGGAAGCCCTACAACAACTTGGGTTTAGTTACTAGTCAAGGAGCCTATGTTGGGACAACCACTTTGGAGCCCTTGGTGGGTTGAGTTACTAGTCCCTGTAGCAAGGTTGGACAGATTCTCTAGAGCGTTGGAAGGTAGTTTGTTGAGTTAATAGTTCTTAGATCCATTGAATAATTATGAAGATACCAATTTGGTTGGTGTTAGTGTTTTATGACCATGGAGGTGGATTCATTGTGGTTGAGGGTTGAGGTGGTTTGGCCTCTAGAAGCCATGGTTTTGTTTTGTCTTGGTTTATTCCACAAGATCCCACATTCATGCTTAGTATATGGAACAGGGGTGACTTGTAGAAAGAGAGATTTGGTTCAGCCAAATCTATGGTTAGGTGGCATGTCTCATATATGTTAATATGAGACATTTCCTTATTATTATTTATGAGCATTTGTAGTAAATGTATTACTGATATTATGGTTGAGTTTCCATGGTTTCTATGTTGGTTATTTGTTGGTAATGTGGTTGTTATGTGATGCATATTACTTATGGATCTTGAAATGTTTTGATGAATGTATGAATGGATGGACTAACAAAATTTATTGCAACAATTATGAGAAGACATTAGATCTTCTTGGTGATTCTCAGATAAGTTTGAAACTCCTATGATCAGATATACATTCATGACCCGTATCTTACATATTCACCATATGTTTGATGAAATGAATGTCATGGTAAGGCCTAGTTAGGTCAATTTCTTGTTCAGGTTTTCTATGTTTAGCATTTTCCTTATGCCATTTATCATTCTAATAAGTCTCAAGTATTTTTGGGTAGTGGTATGAAGGATGACCTGGAACTATGTGTCAGATCTCAAGACCACACTCTCTAAACTAGGAAGGTTGGGTCACACCCGCACTCAAGTAGTGTTGTGCATGCAGTAGGAGGCCTTCAACCGTATCTAGAGATTTTCATGCATATGGTTGGGGGCCTAGGTTAGTGAAAAGGAGATCCAACTCAAGTTTTGGTCACCTAAGGTGATTCTTTTGCTCCTAAATGTCCTGTAGCCATTAGGGATGTTTTTAGTTGTCAATTTGTGGTTAATTTGTAGGCCCCACTTCCTTAATTAGAGCTTGGAGGCCGGGTCATGTCATGGTATCTCTTCATCTCATGTTTACCCTAACAGAACAATGAAATTGGGTAAATGTGGGAGGGGTAGTTACATATTGGTATCACAACTCCCATGTTCAAACACTTAGACTAGATGGGTGGAATGTGTATGTTATGCATGCATGTTGGTTATTCCATTTGATGTTAATTTTTGTATTTTTTATCATCATAATGATGTTAGTATGATGGTGATGTTTATATGGTTGATATATTGTATTTATTATATATACATATTTTTTTCTAATTTAGATTGATTGTGTAGATGATATAGCCTCCCCTAAACTTCACTAATGTATGTTTGATCATGTTTATGCTTGGTTTATATGACATGGTATGTTTATATGAAGAAGAATATCAAGATTACTAGAAGAATGGTGGACTATAGTTTACATGATTCTCCCTAGAGATCAGATGAACAACATAGTGAAGAGTATTCGCTTGTCATAATAGATAAATTGAGAAGTTTGAAAGCATATATAAAATTTGTTAGGAGGATAATGATAGGATCATATAGTCATAGGAAATACTTCCCAGAGAACAAGAAAATAAAGTGAATGTTAATTAAGTCATTCTTTAGAGTCTATCAGATTCGTAGAGACAAGGACCACTCAAGATTCATCATGGAAAGGAGGAAAGGACCAATGGGGCATAATAGTAGTAGGTCTCAATCAGTACTCAAGTTGTACAGGGATGACATAGTCAGAGATGGTAGATTCTTGGATACACCTAATAGGAGGGGTAATGACCATGGGTTCTATTATAGTTCTGGTGTAAAGAGATATCATCATCATCACCACCACCATTTGTATAAGGGGAGTGAGAAGAATTAATTGTGAGAGGATTTCAAGATAGAAAAACCTTCTACATTTGATGGAGAAATGAAGAAGTCACAGGATGTAAAATCTTGGTTTCTTGGGATTATTTCAGGAAGAAGTATATATTTGAAAGATACTATGATGAAAGGATAAGGGAGTTCTATGAGTTGAATATGGAATCTATGACCGATGAGGAATTTCCTAGAATATTCTTGGATTTATTGAGATATGTGCCTTATATTAAGGACGAGAAATAAAATACTCTGACATTAATCAGTGGGTTGCGAGTATCATTTAAAGACATAATTTAGTTTGATGAGCCTAGAAAATTTAAGGAATCCATCAGAAAGTTGAAGAATTATTATAATAAATTGAAGTGCAAGACTGAGTCTAAGAAGGATTGGAAAGGTAATGAGAAGGATAAAGGAAAGTTGGCTGAGAAGAGAGAAAAATCTCAGGATACAAATGAGAAGAAGAATGTATTGTTGCACAAGAAGTTCAATTCAGCTAGGAAAGGATATGGATTTCAGTCTGAGGAGCAGAGCAAGGGTGATGGCATGAAGCCTTTGCATTTTTGGACTTTTGGCAAGGATCATCATAGGAGAGATTGTCTACATCGTTAGGGGGTAGACCACAGATTTATAGTTCTTAAGAGGTAGAGATAGTTGGGAATGTTAGACAGAGTATGCCTCATATTTATTCATCATTAGATAATATGTAGGCTGATCATTAGGCATTTATTATAGATATGGAAGGTTAGATTTATGATCAATTTGTTTCTATTTTGATTGAGTCTGGATCTAACTATAGTTATATTAGTCCGGGCCTGGTCGATAAGTGTTTCTTGAATAAATAACTACATGCAAAGTCTTAGTTGGTGGATTTGGCTATAGGTACCAAGAAAAGAGTTCATTATTAGGTATTATCTTGTGCATTTTATTTGAACAATATATATACATTAGTGCATATAAATGTGCTTCCATTGGGATCATACAATATGTTGTTGGGTATGGATTGGTTTTACATTTGTAGGACTAAGGTAGATTGATATGATAAGGCTATTGAGTGTTTGGATGATGATAGAGAAAGGAGAATCTTATAGGGTAAGTAGAATCCTACATCAGTGAGAATGGTTATAGTGATGCAGGAAAAATGTAGTCGCAAGAAAGGGTATGTATTATTTTTGGTTCATATTTCTAGTGGAAAAGGAAATGATGTTCAGGATGATGAATTATTAAAGAGGTATCTAATTTTGTAGCAATTTTAGGATATATTCCTAGCAAATATTTCATAGTTACATTGTTATTGGGAAAAGTAGTGTCCATTCAGAGCTGCTAGTCCCACTAAGATAGGTAGCTATCTTAGAAACAAACAAACTAAAGTTACTTGCATTTTACTTTATGAGAAGTAGATGAGAGAGAAGAAGAGAGTACCAACCTCAATCTTTTGCTTGACTCCTTGCTTGTTTCCTCTCCCCTTTGACAGATCTTTATCGCTCCTTCCTCGCTTGTTCTGTTTCAAAGAACACCTATAGAGTCAAAGTAGCATAATACCATCAAAGCATAGGGATCTACAATCATAAAAAATATAGGATCAAATATATATTGACCATACAAATGCATATGTCAATTCAATATTCAAAGACATAAAGAATATGGAGGAAAAATCAAATAGCTTTATTGATAGAAAGAGCATAAGAGAGGATTACAACCCATTGATCTAACCCAATGCCATCCTCCTAGCATGAAAGCCCTTATTCACCTCATGAAAAGCTAGATCACCGAACACTATGATGTTCTACAAAGAAACCAACACTACTTCCTTACAAGATGCAAAACTCCAGCCTCTGGATCTCTAGGATGAGGGATCCATATATAGATGTTTGCAGGTGGGTGAGTCAACTTCTAGGTTTTTGATTAGTGTCATGTCTCTGATAGTTCTCAATTTCACTTTGAGATTTCATGATCTCTTACTCATCCCTGGGCGAATTTAGAGAGGCAAGTGTCACAGGAGAAGTTTCTAGAAGATTCCATGATCATCCACCTTGCAAATTGTCTCTGCCATTTGTCTACTCTCACCCATCACACCCCATAGAAGGGATTTCCAATATGCATTTCACCCCACATGTGCATTAGGTGAGATGGTCCAGTTTTGACTAGTTCTAAGCAATTTTTCATGGAGAACTTCTAGGAGATGATGTAATCAACTGACCTTGTTCCTTTAGGGTATGAAACAACATTTTTAGGGACTTAGAAGCCCTTGGTTTATGGACATATAAGATTGGGGTTGGAGTGCCCAAATATGTCTATAACATACCACCGCATATGGAAGTGTAATTTTCTATTCAGTTGATGCTGGGAGAAGCACCAACATCAAAGGAATCTTACACAATGAGCACTCTAGAATTAGTAGAATTGAAGTTGCAGCTTAAGGAAATGCTTGATAAGGGATACATTAGGCCAAGTGTGATGTCTTGGAGTGCACCAATATTGTTTGTGAAGAATAAGGATGGTACTCCTAGGTTATGCATTGATTACAGGAAGTTGAACAAGGTGACAATTAAGAACATGTACCCTTTGTCATGGATTGATGACTTGTTTGATCAGTTGAAGGGAGCAACAATATTCTTGAATATTGATTTGAGGTCAGGTATAATCAAGTACACATCAAGGAAGAGGACATCTACAAAACTTCTTTCCAAACTAGGTATGGGCATTATGAGTTTATTGTCATTCGTTTTGGTCTTACTAATTCTCTAGCTACTTTCATTTGTTTGATGAATAGTGTCTTGCGTCCTTATCTAGACAAGTTTGTGATAGTATTTATTGATGACATATTGATATATTCTAAGAATGAGGAAGAGCATGCAAAACATCTAACAATAGTGTTGAGATTTCTAAGGGAGCATCAGTTGTATGTCAAACATAGTAACTGTAGTTTCTTTTATATGGAAGTTCATCACTTGAGGCATGTGGTTTCCAAGGAAGGTATATCAGTGGACCCGAAAATGATTAGAGCTATCATGGACTGGGAAACTCCTAGGAATGTGAATGAGGTTAGATCATTCATGAGACTAGAAAGTTATGACAAGTAGTTCATCCATAAATTCTCATCGATTACCTTTCATATTACATCTTTGCAGCAAAAGGGGAAGATGTTTGAATGAAATGAGGAGTGTGCAACTAATTTTGAGAATTTGAATATTTTGGTTACAAATGATCGGGTCTTCAAGATTCCTGATCTATAAAAATATTTTGTGGTATGTACTTATGCTTGCAAGAGAGGACTTGGTGGAGTCCTAATAAAGGAGAGAAAGGTGGTATGCTATGAGTCAAGGAAAATGAATGGGCATGGAAGAACTATGTGACTCATGATCTCAAATTGGTAGCAATCATCCATGTGTTGATGATGTGGAGACATTATCTTCTTGGCAAGAGGTTTGTCTTGATGAGTGATCATATTGGGCTAAGATATTGATTTGATAAACCTAATATGAATTCCAGACAATCTAGATGGTTAGTTCATCTTAGTGAGTTTGATTTCGATATCAAGTACATTAAGGGGAAGGAAAACATGGTCGCAAATGATCCTAACAGAAGAGTCCCAGTAAATCACATTGCAGCTACGAGTTCATATGGGACAGACTTGCAGGAGCATATATTGCAAGCACAACAATAGGCTAATAGGGACCAACAACTTAGGTATTGGTTATAAAAATAGGGTATAGGTGATTAGGATGTGGATTATCATCTCATGACAGACGGGTTGGTCAGATTGAGGAATACGATTTATGTGACGGATAACCGTGAGCTCAAGAAGATTATGTTAACGGAATTTCATGTTAATTTGTATTTAGGTCACCCATGATATCATAAGACATTTACAGAAGTTAATAACTTCCATCATTGATTTAATCTAAAGAAAGAGGTGGTTTAATATGTTGTGAAATATTTGGATTATAAGCAGGTAAAAACAGAGTGTAACCATCCAGGTGGTTCATTACATTCAATTCTGATTCTAGAGTGGAAATGGGAGGTCATTTCTATGTATGGGTTTATCGACGACATTGAAGCAATATGATTCTATTATGGTTGTGGTTGACAGGTTGACCTAGGTAGCTCATTTCATTGGAGTTAAGTCTATGAACTTAGCAAGTGACATAGCTCATATTTTCATCAGTGAGATGGTGAGGTTGCATGGTATTCCTAAGAATATTGTATCTGATAGAGATGCCAAGTTCAGTTCTAGGTTTTGGAAGGAGTTGGTTTCCTGTTTGGGGGTAGATTTTCCCTTCAATATAGATTATCATCCATAGATAGATGAACATATAGAGAGGGTCAACATGATTCTTAGGGACATGTTAAGAATGTATGTCATTCATCAATAAGGGAAGTGAGAGCAGTATCTTCCACTTGTAGAATTTGCATAATATAATGGGTAAAAGGAGTCCTAGAAGATGGGACTATTTAAGGCCCTTTATTGGTAGAGATGTAATACTCCTATCAGCTAGAGTGATCCAATGAATAGGGTGTTGATTGGACCAATTTTTTTGGCACGGATGGAACAAGAAATGTAGGTTATTAAGAGGAATATAAAGGCAGCATAAGCCATGCATAAGATTTATGCATGTCAACATAGGTTATTTAAGGAGTTTCAGGTTGGGGAGCATGTGTACTTGCACATCAAGCCTAAGAGGAACTCCTTGAGGATTTTACATGTTCTAACCTAGAACCTCCACATTGCAGGCCTTTCGAGATCCTTGAGAGGATCGGACCAGTGGCCTAACTTGCATTGCCTCTGAAAGAGAAAGTGCATGATGTTTAAAATGTCTCATTACTTAAACAATATGTGAAAAATGTTGATCATGTGATTGATTGGTCTGTATTGTAGGTTGAACTAGAAGGAGAATTCTAGCCTAAACCGCAGTGCATTTTGTAGAGAAATATGTTCATGCTCTGGAATCAAGTAATTGAGAAAGTTAAAGTGAAGTGGAAGCACTTTTGGCATGATGAAGCTACAAGTGGGATGGATGATCAAATGTGGGCTATGTATACTTCTATATTAGTGGGTTCAGAAAATGTATTTTGGTATATGTGTTTGATGTTGTGTTTTTGTCATCTATATATATATGTGTGTGTGTGTGTAAATATTGTTGGGTTGTGTTATATTCTTTCCACATAGTTAATAGGGGGTTTGAGGGGTACCCGTAACCCCACTTTATGGGGTCTGGGGTAGCGCCCCAGAAAATTTTGGTTTTGGACCCTATGTTAGGTTGGGCGGACCCACCTATGGTTTTGTGCATGATTTTTCGCACATGTTTTTTGGACGCGATGGTTTTCGGTCCATGGTATTGGATCGATGGTTTTTTGGTCCATGGTATTGGACGTGATGTTTTTTCGGTCCATGGTATTGGATGCTTCGGCATGTATAAATATGTATTGTAACATTGAAAGGAACATAATGAAAAATCAAGCTGGTAGTCTCGGTTTTGAGATCCAGTGGGAAATCTCTGTGTATATGTGTTTTATGTGTTATGCTCTCGCATTTTTATTTTTCCTGTGATTTAGAATTCGTATGCAGGTAATTTCTTAACGGGGTTAAAACCTACAAATATCTCATCGATTTGTGTTACAAATCTCTAGTAAGTGATATGGTGTTCATGGTATGATGGTCATGGTATAAGTAGTATGATATGATGTAAATGTTGCATCGATTTATGTTATAAATATCCATGGGAAGCATGTGTTTTCGTTGGTTTATAAGTGTAATTGAACAATGAGGACAATGTTCCCCCAAGGGAGAGAAGTTTGTAATAGCCCCTGGTTGATTTCCTAGGTAAATAAAAATAAGACCAAAGTCATGTGACACATATTCCAAGTTAAATGTCAAGTAAAACATAGTGATGAGTATAATTGGTGCTTAATAAATGGCTATGAAAATTAGCAAAGGCACTGGAAAAGGTAAAATGGAATTAATTGAAATTTATTTATGAAAATAAAGGAAAATAGGAGAAAAGGAAGGTGAAGGGTAACAAATTTGCATGAGAGGGAAATTGAATGAAAAATGAAGGAAAATGAATAAAGTAAAGGCCCCAATGATAAAAAGGATTTTGAGGATTACTTCACATCTTTTGACAACCATTTAATCCTGTTGACAATTTTTGAATTGACCTCTCTTCCATTCTCTCATTCTCTTACACACATAGAGTATTCTTGGAGCATTCTAGTTTCATTTGGATTAGAGAAACAAGGCAAAGGAAAAAAGGAAAGTGCAAGGGAACAGGCTACAACTAGATTTCTTTGTAGGTAACAGGTTGCATGAGTGATTCTTTGTTGATTTATGGATGCATGGTATATGTATGCATTTTTTTGGTTACGTGTTGTCATTGAAATGCAGATTTTCCTAGATTGACAATGGTTTTAGCCTTGTCTTGTCATTTCTTGTATAACCATGGCGTTTTTCATTTTACACTTGCTGGTTTTTTGATTGGTGCTCAGGTTCCTTATGGCTGTGGGTCTCTGGAAGCCCTTGAATAAAATAGGTTGAGCTATTACTTCTGGAGCCTACATTGGGACAAACGCTTTAGATCCCCTAGTGGGTTGAGCTACTAGATTCTCAAGCCAAGTTGGAGAAACTCTCTAGAGCCTTAGAAGGCTATGGGTTGAGTTACAAGTTCTTGGAGCTCTGAATAGCTTGGATAGAGACCGATATGACCATGGAGGTGGAATCACTAGGTTTTAGGGTTGAGGTGGTTTGGCCTCTAGAATCCCTAGTTTGGTTTTGACTTGGTTTATTCTATGAGATCCCACATTCATTCTTGGAATATCACACAAGGCTTATTGTCTGAAAGAAAGATTTGGTTTAGCCCAATCTATGTTCGGGTGGTAGGTGGAAGCCCCTTGGTTAGTATTTTCATATGTTAATATGAGACATTTCCTTATTGTGATTTATGAAAATTGGTAGTGATTATATAAGTGATATTATGGCAGAGTTGCCATGGTTTCAATTTTGCTTATCCTCTGGTTATATGTTAGTTATGTGATGTATATTACATGTGCCTCTAGACATGTTTTTATGAAGATATGAATGGTTGATGAATGCATTGACTAAAAACTATTTTGGTGGCTATTATGAGAGGACATTAGACCTTCTTGGTGATTCCCAGATAAGTTTTAGACTCCTATGATAAAATATGCATTCATGACCTATAGCTTAGATGTTCGTCATATGTTTGAAGAAATGATTTTCATGGTTAGGCCTAGTTAGGTCAATTTCTTGTTCAAGTTTTATATGTTTGGCATCGTCCTTATAACATTTGTAATTCTAATAAGTCTCAGGTAGTTATGGGTAGTGGTTTAGAGACTCACATGTAATTGTGGCTTAGATCTTAGGACCACACCTTCTGAAATGGGCAAGTTGGGTCATAACTGCACTTATGTAATATTGTGCATGTAGTTGGAGGCCTTCAATTGCATCCAAGCCTTGTCATACATGCAGGTAGGGGTATAGGTCGTTGAAGAGGAGCCTGATATTAGGTATTTTTCACCCGAGGTGTTTCATTTGACCTTGAATGTCATGTAGCCCTGAGGGATGTTGTGAATTGTCAGTTTGTGGTTAGTTAATAGGCCCTAATTCCTTAATTGGAGCTTGGAGGTCAGGCCATGTCATAGTAATTCTTCATCTCATGTTTACCCTTGAAGGCTAGTGAAATTGGGTAAATGTGGGAGGGGTGGTTACAAATTAACAAGCACTTGGACAAGAAAGCAAAGAAAGCAAGGGTGCATACGATGAATCTTGGACAACAACAAGTAAGGAGAAAAATTTGTTGTGGATTACATGTAACAATGTGCATGTGAGATTTAGCATTCATGGTATGTGCATGTGGATCCTCGGTTATGTGATGTCATTAGCATGGATATTTTATTGGATTGATAGTAGTTTCAACCTTGCCTTTCCATTTCCTATATAGTTATGTTGTAGTGGGCTCCACATTTGGTTTTTATGATTGGTTCTCAAGTTTCCTATAGCTTTGGGCTAGAATAAATTCTCTGGAGCCTTCGAACAACTTGGGATCCCTAGAGGCTATGGGTTGGGTTACTAGTCCCTTGAGCATATGGTTTGAGACAAATGCTTTGGATCCCTTAAACAACTTGGGTTCCCTAGAGGCTGTGGGTTGAGTTACTAGTTCCTTGAGCTCTGGACAACTTGGATAAAGACCAATTGGTTGATGTTAGTGATTTTTGGACCATAGAGATGAAATCACTATGGTTGAGGGTTAACGTGGTTTGGCCTTTGGAAACCCTAGATGATTTTGTTTTGATTTAACCCTTATGATTCTATATTCATGCTTGTAATATGGCACAAGGTGAGTGGCTAAAAGAGATTTTTGGATAAACCAATATATGGTCAGGTAGTACGTCGAAGTCCCTAAATTGGATGGAATTTTCATGTGGTAATATGAGATATTTTCCTATTGTGGTCTATGAGCACTTGTAGTACTTAGTATGGTGATCTCATGGGTGATTTTTCATAGTTTCTATTCTAGCTATATGTTGGTTATGTGCATGGTTTTATGATATGATTTAGCTACGAATCATTTTTGCGATTTGATAAGTTATCATATGTTTGACAAATATATGGGATAGAAAGTGTTATTGTAGCTAGCTTGATAGTGCATTCATCCTTCTTGGTGATTCTCAATTGAAGTTCAAAAGTTTATGATTAAATATGCATTAATAACCTATAGTTTATATGTTTTTCATGTGTTTGAAAAAATGTCTATCTTACATTAGGCATGTATTGGTAACGATTTGGCTCAAGTTCTGTTTGTTTAGAATTGTTATCCTTATAGACATAATTCATTAAAGTTACATTAAAATCTGGGAAGTGGTCTGGAGGTTTTCCTAAAAATGTGATATAGATCTCCTAACTGCATGCTCTGAACTGAGGAATTTGGGTTATCACTACTTGCAAGCAGTCCTATGGGTGTAGTTGTAGCCTCTAAACCACATGCACAAAGTTTGAAGGGTTCGGTTGGGCAATTTCTCTTGTTAAAATAAGTTTCATATTTGCAAGCTCTTGTGTGGTCTGTAGTCCCTAAGGGCTGGATGTAAGTTGTCGGGTGGTTTCCCCCACTTCCATAACTAGAACTTGGAGGTTGGGTCATATCATAATGAAACATAGCTCATTCTTACCCTGGAGAGTTTGTAAAGTGGGTAAAAGTGGCAGAGGGAATTACTGTTTTGCTCCCTGATACACAACCTTCAAACCTAGAAAAGATGGAAATTTATCATTGGAATGGTTAGCCTCACATAAAGAGCATATTTCTATTATATTTAAAAGAAATTCATTCCTAGGATGTAGTTTAGTGCATTGAGGGAGAAATATGCCTAATTCCTTTTCTACTTATTGCTATATTATTTTGATCAATAAGGTGTCCATCGACATGGCGAATGTACATATAATTTTAGTCTTCTTGTCCTCTAAAGTACCTCATATCTCATGTTTAGTAATAAGGTAGGAGGAACAAGGAATTACCAAGTTTTATTTTTCACTACCTCATTTTCTATAGCCCTTGCATAGTTTTTGAATACCTATTTAATTTCATCATAAGTGAGTTGTGATGAGCCCCAAAATTGGTAACAATTTGGGCTCATTTGGCCTAATTTTCATTGTTCAGTCCTTGTTCAAATCCATCATTTTCTATAGTTTATGCATTATTTTTAGTATGTTTGTGTCTTTGGTACGAATAAGGGAAGTTACTTTTCCTAGGTGGTTAACACGTGTCTATTTCAGGTTTTTGACATATATTGGAGCAAAGTAAAAGCAATCATGAGCTATAAGGAAACCAAGCCTGAAGTGAGGACTTGAAGGATGGGTGCCTAAAACATTCAATGACCCTTCCTCGGGATCTTCACCTCCAACTCCGAGCTCCAAAGACCACCAAACCGAATCTAGAAGGCAGCCAATCAGCATTTAGAAAGGGACTGTTTGACTCACAGTTTGACAGTCGAGTTCCACAGATTGAGGAGGCTAGCTAGGTCCCTCGTGATCTATAAATGTTGAAGCCTTAGCGTTTGTAAGAAGACTTTTGAAACTATTGTGTACTTTGCACCTCAGTGCTGCAGCTTTATTTTGTTCCTTTGTAGCCATTTTTGGCATGACTGTTATGATTCTTTTTGGATAATGAGAAGCAGTTTGGTTTCCTATCAAATTTGAGTTTTTCATAGGAGCCAAAGCTCTCAGGGTTGGGCCCAACCTGAGAGCCTAGGACCTCCTTTCTGTATTATTTCTTTTCCTTTATGTATCACTGTTTTTTTCCTTTATGCATTTGAACACATTGCTGTTAAGTAGATTTCATTATGTTGCTGGAATAGATAACTGTTTATGAATGACTTTGGTTTAGATGTTTTGGTAGGATAATAACAGCAAGATGTCCAAGGAAAAAAGACAACCAAACTCCTGGTTTCACCTCGGCCTTATTGGATTTGGGGCTGGAATTGAGGAAACAGTGCTGCCTCACAAAAACACTAGTTTGCTTGTTTATGCAATCTTTTAGTGTGCTTGTTTTATTTGTAGAGATTAGTCATGGGTTTGGACATCTGAAATGTTTCTTTACATAGATGGTGTACAAGGTTTTCTTCCGAAATAAAGTTGCTGCTCATTTATGTTGATTGATGGATAGAATAGACTAGTTTAGGATTTGATCATTTGCAGGTCTTTGTTGATTTGATCAAGGCCCACCGTGCAGGGCATCTTCTTCCTTCATTCATCCTCCCAAAGCATCATCTAAGCCTCCTGTTCTATCTCGTAGCTAAGCTGCCCTTTTTCCGTCTATCCTTTGTGTCTACGAAACCTTACCTCCTTGCTCATCATTGCCTTAGCCGTCTTCAAGCCAAATCAGCCTTCTACACCTCTTCACTGATCCACCCACCAGTCCTTAGGCCAATTTTAGACCCCTATCCTACCTCTAGATCCATCCATGCACCTTCCCTCACTCATCCACCTCCTAAAAACTGACTTCCAAACATCCTATAGAAATTCTGAAGTTTCCTGTAGAAATTCTGAAGTTTCTTGTAGAAATCCTATAGTTTCCTGTAGAACCCCTGCAGACTTCCTGTAGAAGCTCACAAGTGAGGTTTCCTGATATCCAAACCTTGTGAGACTCCGGGGAAGAGTGTTAGGGACTCCTTAGACCCCCTCTGAGACTCTCCAACCATTTCCAAGCATACCTCTTCCTTGATCCACTCCTGCACAGTGAAGCACAGTTCAAGCATATGCATGTGAAAATTGACACTTAATAAAAAAAATACAAAAAGATACTTTATAGGACAAAATTAGTCTAAGGCATATGCATTTTCCCTTTTTGAAGTCAATGGCATCTCATTCAGTAGTTTGCATTCTCATTTTTGCATCAGTAGAACTAGCTAGTATAATGAGGGTTTGCTAGGGTTTGCATTTCTCTTAGCTCCCTTTGAGTTAGCTTTCATCCATCATTTAAAAGCTTCTTCTGAGAACTTATAGAAGTTGGCTAAAGCCCCTAGCAGACTTGTGCCATCTGACCAAGTGACAGCTGCGACAAGAGCTAGTACTTGTGCATACAGCACCGTCGCTTCCAAGTTTGTTACGAACAACCGGGTTGATAAAGGTAAAGAAGGGTTGTATCCTTATTCATTTAAGAACAATAATAGACTCTTTCATAGTAACACTTCACACTCATAACAAAATTTCACCTCCTCCACCATGATGTTATATTTTTCCTCCAATTGTTTCTGATGGGCCATTTTTATGGCCAAGTGGGTGTCATCAAAATTTTCCTTCCTGACCTCTTCTTTAGTCATTCGATTAAGTAAATTGTCTATCGCTCTAACCTTGCATGATGTTTCTCTTGTATGTTCTTTGAGCATCTCTATTTCTTTGTGTGTTATCTTTACCAGCCCGACTCTGAGAAAGGGTAAAGGGGGTCCTCCTATGACTTTTCCATCACTCATCCATCATCCATCCACTCATTTCAACAAAAGCTTTCTCAAAATTATCCACTTTGTCCTTCCTTAAAAAAAAACATGGAAGCTATCACTTTCTATCTATATAGCTCCTACACTACTCCTCCATGATTATAACCCTATCCCCATCACTCATCATCATCTCCCTCATCTCCCTCATTCCAACTGAAGACTTAAAGCGGAGAACAAAGGACTACTACATGAAGAAACTCCTTGTGTAGCATATTGTACAACCACACAACAAACATTGATATTATGTTTTTTTCACCACCAAAAGGGACGATGAAGCTCAATTTGCAGCCATGAAGAGACACCTCATTCTCATAGAATATTTCCACCAGTAGTAGTAGCTTGGATATTAGAAGTAGAACATGTGAACACACAACAAAAATCAAGGAAGCATAAAATATTAATACATGCAACAAAAATAATTCAAAGATGTTAAGTCCCTTGTTCGTAATGGTGTATGCCCCAGCTCCACTATGCAAGCCTCTGCAGCATATAGGTATGGAAACCCTATCCTCCTCCCTCTGCATAGAAATAACAAAAATATGTTTTAAGCAAGAAAAGGTGTTTTAATAAGCTGGAGGTGGCCAATGAACTTGGTCACCCTCGACTAGTCAACTCAAGTGTGAGTTAAGTTACCCATGTAGCATGGAAATATTTAGCTCAAAACAAACTGATGTTCACAAAGAGTGGGGTGATAATCTCAAGGAGGGGAAGATGATGACAGATAGTGGGGAAAATGATCCAAAATAAGAAACTTGTGTTAGTGCCAAGTCACCACAACACTCCAATATTTTAACCAAAAAAGGATATTATGTGTTCGCTCGACTCCATTAACACCATCACTCATTCCAAAAAATAGTGGAGGAACGATGAGCTAGTGCATTGAGCATCTAGAGTGCCACAGAGGATTTTTTAACTGTACCTACACATTGCTATAGGGGAAAGATACAAGGAGGCCTGCAATTGCTACAGGAGGGTCAAGATGAGATACATGAGGAATTGAGACGAGACAAAAGAGTCATAATGGCTTGATACTCTCTCAAAAACTTCATGCACACCCATAATTTCTCTGATAAGAAGTAAGTGATACCATCCTCCTTTGTTTTAACACCTAATATCATGAATAGGCTAATTGAAATTAAGAGCATATAGCAATAAATTGATTAGTAGGGGATCCTTTTGGAGGTTTTTGTGGTTAATATAAAATAAATATCTTGTGAATATAACTTCAAGTAACCTTCTTCCTCACTATCACCAAGCATTGTGCCACTATTTCACCATTTTTTATGCCATTGTTTCACCACTAAAACTACCTAACGTTTTGAGATTCCACACCTACATATCATCAAAGGAGTAATAAAGAAGAAATGAGGGGAGTATTTAATATAAGGGAACCCTGAGATACCGAGAGAATTCACCAACACCCTCATGTAGTTGACATCTTTAGAAACCACTAGTGGTTGGGCTTCTTTGAGCTACTAAAGGGGTATGATGATGACCTTGCCCACGAATTTTCCACAACATTACACTCTCAAAGGGAAGACAATTCTAGAACCATTGTGAGTTGGTTGGTCATTTCTCTCAGCCCAAAAACTATTAACGGAGTAGCCACCTTGCCTCTAGGAATGAGATGAAGCAAAGAAGACAAGCAATTAATTGTTACAACTAGGAAAAACTTCTTCCTTTTGAAAAGAGAAGCCTGTAGAAGACAAGAATGGAGTGAGGATAGAAATTCTTCCTTACCCTTGGGATTAGGTAGCCTACCATATCCTTAAATACATATCTTGTGAAGGGATATTAAGTGTAGTTTATGCCTACCACTTCAGGTTTCTCCATGAACTGATATTCATGGAAGACTTAACCGTCTCTCAAATATTTATTCTCCTTGATTTCTTGTGCAATCAACCATGGAGATGAATCAGATCATAAAGGAAGGAAAAAATCAACAGCTATCTCACCATGGCCTCATTAAATTGATAGTGGTAGATTTTATAAACCATTTGAGAATCCTTGCCATATGGAACAAATTTATAGACAATAGTGAAAATTTCATAGAAACACAATCCCTCACACCAGGAGAAAATCCAACCTCTAGTGTTGCAGGAAGAGAGGAAAAAACAAGGGGCAAAGACAAAAGAGGAAGAGGAAGCAAGGTCAGAAGAAGAAGAAAGAGAGAAAAAAGAAGAAGAGGGATCAAGGTTAGAAGAAGGAGAAAGAGAAATAAAAGTGGAGGAGGAAAAAACAAGAAAAGGAGAAGAAACAAAGGTGGAAGAGAAAGAATCATCAAAGACAAAGGAAGGAGAAACATAAATGGACAGAGAAGAAAGAATGAGCCTCGAGAATAATTCTCCTCCCTAAGGAACAAAACACACTAAACAGGAAGTGGCTATAACATTAGCTACATTGGGGACCCCTATCAAGCCAAAAATAAAGAAATCAAAGCCAAGTCAAATGTATTTTAGGATTAGGAAAATCACTAGAATTAGACAAGGAAATCCACAAACTCCTACAAGGGTTCCTATAATTATTGATGAGTCACCAAGAAAACAAGAAGAAATAGGACCTAATGAGGGAAAAATTGAGGAGGTCACTCCTCCTAAAACTAGAAACAAGTCACCCATAACACTTATGAGTAGGCATATCACTAGGTATGTCACCTTGAAGAAGCCAAGGACACAGTCTACACTTGAGGAAGATGAAAAAGAGAAGTTATAGGAGAGAGAGGGTTTGCTACATGAGGGGCAGAATTTGATACAAGTAGAACAAGGGAAGATACAAGAGCCCAAGAAAGATTCACAAGAGGTAGCCACCACCTCAAAAATTATTGGAAAATACCTACAAGATATCCAAGAACCTAGCCCATAACCTAGCTTGAGCACCTACTACAAATTCATTGAAGGAGAGAGCATTATTCCCAAAATGTTATAGTCCCACTCCTTTATGAGCTAGAGATATGTTGACAGTGCTAGACCTGCCAACATTCAAGGGATCTCCATGATATGAAGTTCCAACTAGACCTCACACCATTTGGTGTAGGAGTCCCATCCAATATGATGGACTGTTGCCATTATCTTAAATATTTTCCTTATCTCTTGCTTGTTAGCACGTGAGAGTCGTTTTCTTTGTCTTCAAAAATCTATGTTTGTGTGCATGGTGAGTGCTTAGTGTCACTTGTGTCAAAGTTCTTTCACTGCAGAGGGAGAAGGTGGAAGTGAGTCTCAGGTTGAAAGGGAATAGTCCCAAATCTTCTACACACACAAAACACAATAGGACATGCACATCTTCTAGTGGAGTATTCCACATAGATGCGGAATTTACAAACACAAGTTGAACAGATAGCATGTACAACACCTAGTGGTATAGTCCACATGAGTGTGACAAGAATTCTAACAAGTTTACAATAATGAACTTGTCGAGTGTCTAGGGGGACAACCTACATGGGAGAGACAATGTTAGAAATTGATACAACACATTTCCAATAGAATATTTACTAAAACAAATGAAATACGTCAACTATCTTCATACAGGTTAAAGCAACATTACAAGCATCCAAAGAATAGTCTTAGAAACGAATATAATACACGTGTGAAAATGTGATGACCTATTAACAAGCTTCTGAGTTAAGTGAAAGTTCCAAGATACATTCATACACCATTACATCACTAAGCCTAATAGTAGGGCGTTGGAGCCACTTCTCGCTCCTCAAAGAAAGAACTATATAATCTCAAGGCTATGTGGGAGGAGCCAAGGTGAAAAATCCTTCACATGTAAAAATGAGTTGTATATATAGCCAAGGGTGAAAATGAACTTTGTGACTATTCGACTTCCCTCATGACTGTTTTACCTACATGAATCTTCAACTTTAAATGTGTGTCTCTTGGACTTCCATGTTACATTATATTGATTACAACAGTATGGCCCATACTAATGATGTGGTCGAGATGACTCATGACATGACTCATCATGACAAAGCTGGTATGTTCATGTTGCTGGTGGTGTCCATGTCAAGATGCAGTGTTGTTGAGTGATGGACGTGCTATTGGTGTATCATAGCTTCACCTCTGAATGGAAATGTGTGTGGGGTCTTCGATGGTATTGGTGTTCACTCGATGTTGCACGTGCATGTCTTGATGAGCCTTGGTATTGCAACAACAATGTTGCAACTCCTAAGGCTATGGACTTTAATTATCAGCCCGGGGTTTGTACAAGATTAAGAGGTATCGACACTATATGTGAAGCATAAAATGTGTCCTTATTTTCTTTTATGAGAGAAAATAAATGCTACCTATTTGCAGGAATGAAAGACTGAATTTAAAAATTCTTGTAAAGTAACATGAAATCCTCTATCTACTTATTAACACACTTTGCTTGCAAAAGAACCCTATTTTAACCATATTTATCACATGTGATGTTTTAACTAATCTAAGCATGAAATCTAATCTACAGAGTACTAACTATTGTGTGCATGTGTAAATATAAACGAACTCATTTTTTTCATCTTTTTTCTTTATAAATGCAAATGCTAATCTTTCCTTGATCTTTGGCACGGGAGACAGGTGTGGAGGAAGAGGGGTACAATGATTTTGATGGCTTGGAGGTCAAGTAGGGGGCTAATTCCAGCTTCAATGTTGATTTTTCTTAGTTTGAGCTCAAAGCATGCTACTACAGGGTTTCCTACAGGATGTACTAGTTCTCCTACAAGATCCCCTTGTTCTCCTACAGGATCCTTTGTTTTACTACAGGATGTTATAGATTTACTACACGAAATTATAATTCATCAAATGACAAATGAAATAAAATTAAAATTGGATGGGACAAATTTTTTTATTGACTAGGATGTCTTAGGTCCCCATTCCAAGTCAAATCACTCAAAAAGACCTCTGTTAACCCATGCTAAAAAACACCAAAAAATTACTAGTCAAAAATCTAGAAATTCGAGAACTAGTTAGCTAGTAAATCTATAAAATGCCTAACCTAACAAAGTGAAAATGCAATGGGGTAGTTTTTGTTATGAACTATAATGTCTTTTTGATATAATGCAAGTGGAAACAACTCAATTGAAGCTTGCTAACATGCTCTAAAAATAGTATAAATTTATTGTTCCTTCCCACAAAGGAGTTCAAGAAATTTAGATTTGGGAATAAAAAATCTAATCCAAGTAGCTCAATTATTACTATGACCTTCAAAATCTTTTCGAAGGATGAAAGGATACTTTTGATGCTGCAAAAGAACTTAAATCAACCATTTAACCCAGTCCTACAACAAGAAATCATTAATACTAAATGCAAAAATAGAAAGAAGTAAAAACAAGAGATGTATGTGAATAAGAAGTGAAAAGAAGGAAATAAAATGATATAAAAGGCTCTGAGGCTCCTGGGATGGCCAAGCCCACAGAGACTTAGAGACCTATGGAGGAGAACAAGATCTAGAAGCTGAGCATGACACTAATCTTCATTATTTTCATCAATACAATTACATTCCTGCAAGAAAATACAATGGAGTTGTAGAAATACGAGTTCTCTCTACATGAAAACTAATGAAAATCTGTCCCTAGAGGAAAATTCAACTTGGTACTTATTTAAAATGATTATGAATCATTCCTCATGAGTGGAGGAATCTTTCCCCACCAAAATCCCTTGATTAGTGGATCTAGTTCCCAATACGAGGAACCTGCATTAAATGGCAGGGAACACATTCCCAAAATTTCTCAATCATTGGAGTTCCACAATATGTTCCATATAATATCTTGTTGATTTATTATTTAATAGTGATCATCCTTTAGTAGGGAGCAAGTCCCTAAATTATCTCCTCCTTGAAATCTTCATAATCTACCCAATATTCTCATAATATTCCACAAGAATAAATAATATTAGGCACAAATATGAAATTATTCATAAACCTTCCTGATGAATATATTAAAGTTAAAAATACAATATCTAATGCAGAAAGAGAGGTTTAATGTGCTGAAGGATGGTCATAGGCCTTAATTTATGTTTAATTTAGAGGCATGGGCCTTGATTTATGTCTAATTTAGAGGCCCATCATGCCCCCTGCTGAAAGTGTTTCTCATGCTCTAAGTAACTTAGTGTCCTCATTTTGCCTCATTCATGGCCTTCATCGCCTCTCTTTTTTGCACCTCTCATTCCTTTCTCTTAAGAATCTTTGTTGTATGTTGTGCAAGGACAAGCTGAAAAATCTATTTGTGCATAGAAAAGTCATTGTTTCTTGAGACTATTACCTTGCTTTCTTCCCCTTATTCAAGATTGGTGCTTGAATAATTTTCAGTTTGGTAAGGTCTTCCACATCCTTATTAACCTTCTTCTACCTTTTTCCACCATTTGGACACCTCTAAAACCTTTAAAATTCCTTTAGATGAGAACTAGGACACTTGTAGTAATTCTTGTCGAAACTACAGGAAACGCTGTTAAAGCTATAGGAAAACCTTTTTGAGCATAAATGATAGTCTAAGCCTAGGACAGGCCCTCAACTTGACTCCCACACCTTTCTCTCATTTCATAACATCTTTTAGGCCTTGGATAAAAGATAGAAAGGGATTAAAGACCTCTTGGAATATCTATTTTCATCATTGCAATTTTAGTTCTATTTTGATGGTGGATGCCTCATTTCCTTTTGTTGCCTTCTTCTTCTCTCTTATGGCCTAGATGGTTGCCTAATGGCCTTGGAGTTCTTTGTTTTTATTAGCTCTCTCTTAGGCACTGTCATTTTTGGTTTTCGCACAATTTTTATTTCTTCCTTCTTATAACATCATTCTGCCTTCTTGTAGTAGTCATTCCTTCTTCCTTCAGAGTCTTCTAACTGTATGGGAGTGATGAGAAATGATGTAGGTTTGTGAAAATGGAGAGGATGTTGTGTTTTCATTTTCAAGAAATTTTCAGTGGGGTATAGGCTTTGTTCTTGAAATTATGAAATGGGATGGATGAATGATGGATAGATAGTGAATATGAGGTGGATGGAGGGCTTGGAGTGGTGTGGTGACTTGGTCTTTGCAAAAATTTCGTCTTTTAAATGTTGTACTCATTCCTTGAAATCATCACCCTTCATAATTTGACTTTTAAACATTGCACGAGTCAAGGAGCGAGTTGCAATTAACTAGTTGAAGGTGGCTGAGACTATTGACCCATCCTTAGCTTATAAAACTCATCTCTCATGCATTGACAATAAATTTCTAACTATAATATGCTCAAGAGAAGAGGTCTAGAATATTTCATACATGTACATACCTGATTTTTATTGGAGAGACATGCATCATGCTACTAAATTGATGTTGTTATGCTTCTCATGACTCAGGTACATCTTCTTAACTACCTTTTTCTTTTTTTGTTGATCTTATTTTGTTGATGGGTTGTCTTCTTGTTGATGTGTAGGTGATGGCTTCCTCTATTTCTACTGAGCTCTAGAGGATTTTATTCATCCTTAGAGTTCTTGTTCTGAATATGGCTACAAATTGTGTGGTTTCCTTTGTGGGATAGGCTGCTAAAGGATTTCCTACAAGATACCTACAAGATGTACTGTATCTACCTCTCCCCTAAACTTTCATAATTTTTCTCAACTCTGAAGTATAAGGGAGGTTAAATAAGTGGAGAAGGGCTATAGGGAATGGTAGGTGAGAGATGTTGTCTCTAGTTATTATTCCTCTTTCCTTCTTCTCTCTCTCTTCTATTTGTTTTCTGTTTGTTTTCTTTTTGTAATCTACATTTTTTGAATTGATTTCTTTGATGGATGCAGGGGTGACATGGTGATTAAAGGAATGGCTATGATGTGGTGGAGTAAATGTTTTTCATCCAGACATAGGCTTGTGTCATCCCATTTCTCTCAGACTACCTTTCTTGGGATTTTCAAGGTCATTGTAATTCCTATAGGAAACTCCTATAGGTTCACAGGGAATCCTGTAGAATTACAGGAAATCCTGTAGAAAACACAAAGTTTGCATAAGATGAGTTGGAGGGGTTTATAAGTGGAAGAATAGGTGAATAGTGGAAGATATGAGATGGTTGGATTGAAACGTGGCTCTTGTAGGTCATTTTGTCCCTCTCATGCTGACCTGCAAAACAAAATTTCCAATTTTTTTTGTATCCTTTCTTTTTTTCTTCTCTTTTTATTTAAAATAACTAGTCTGCCTCGAAGGAGGTTTTCATCCTTATTTCCTTCCTTGGGCACTTCAAAAGAGGTTTTCACCCAAAGGTTTTTTTTTTTTTATGTAAGGCATAGTGGAATTTGAAGATGGATTTTGGTTAGATAGAGTGGACAAGTGACGAAAGTGGTGTTTGGGGACCTATATCAACATTCCCTAAAGAATACTGGACCTTTTGACCCACTTCTCCAATCATATTTCCTCTTGTAGCTTGTTCTCGTACTTCTTGTAGATTTTCAGAACTTCCTGTAGTACTATAGGAAACTCCTCTAGTAATACAGGACATCCTCTTGTAGCAGACTTGTTTTGTCCATATCTCCCAAACGATGGAATGGATTGACATGAAACTTTTTGAGCATGTTTCCATCATCATTATGCACCTCCTTATAAAACAATTTTGTCAATGGATGCATGGATCTCGAGAAAAACTAAAAATGGCTGAAGGTGGTGGAGGTTGATTTCTTGGAAACCATGCACTCAAATTTGCTAAAGTTTCTTGGACATGTTCCTATCATCCATATGCATCACCCCATGAAAAAACTTTTTAAATGGATGCCTGGATATCGATAAAATTAAAAAATGGTGGTAGGTGATGGAGGCCGATTTCTTGGAAACCATGTACTGGAATTTGCTGAAATTGCTTGAGCATGTTACCATCATCCATATGCATCTCCCCATGAAACAAATTGGTAAATGGATTCATGGTTTTCAAGTTATGGCAAAAAATAAATTTCTTCTCTATTTATTTTTTTTCCTGTAGTAAAACAGACCCTTTCTGTAGTTTTTTTAGGACAACAAGCAAACTGAATGAGAAAATATTGAGAATGATGGGTGGATGGTGGAAATAGATGAGGGTGATGGATTGGCATGGACTTGGCCTTGTTGGAGCATTTTAGCAAAGGAGGAGAAAGTCAAAATTTTACTTCTTTTGACTAGGTTTGACCTATTTTTTCTTTCTGTGGTGGCAACTTGATTTTGTTCCTTGTAGATGTTGGAGAGCACCTACATTCATCAAAGAGATATATTGAGAAAGGATTTTTTTTCTTTTTTTGCTTTTTTCTAGGCCTACTAGCCACATCAATGAGGTTTTCGACTAGTTGGTCTAGCTAGGCACCTCAACGGAGGTTTTCACCTAGGATCTTTTATTTTTTCTCTTTTTTTCCTTTTTCCTAACCCATTGACCGCCTTATGGAGGTTTTCAATCAATGAGATAATCTGAGGTGCCTCAAAGGAGGTTTTCACTTGGTATTTTTATTATTTTTCTCTTATTTTTCATTTTTTTTCTACCCTACCCTACTTGAAAAAAAAATCACTTTCAGCTATAAGAATACTTCCAATGGAGCCATGTGCACATCAAGATGACAGACAAAATGATGTGTAGGCTTGAAATGTATGCTTTTACATGTACCTGGATATCACAGACGAAATGATTTGATTTTGAAAGGATCTAGCATAATTGAAGAAGAGAGTGATGCTCCATATTGTTTATTTTCAGGAACCAAACCTCAATATAAATTTGATGTCCTTGATTTTCTTGCTTATCGGTATCATTCTTCGTGTCTTCTTCTACCATGACCTTCAAATATTCTTGTTTTTTTTTATTGTTCTCCTGGATACATGGAGGATTTCATGGTAACCATGAGCGAACTCTCTCAATCTCTGATTTTGATGTAATCTCTTCATCAAGTGTAGCCTATGATTCTGTGGTCTTCTCATTTGAATCTTCTTCTTTTGGATGTTTTCCTTCAATGATATCAAGATAATATCTTTTTTGCAATACTCTTCCTAAGCTATGGGGAATACCATTTATCTCAAGAGGAGATGTTTGGAAGTGTTGTACCTCAGCATTGTAAGTGGGTTGAGCTACTTCAATGTAAGGGTTTGGAAATGGTGATATAGGTAGTTGAGTGGGAGTGGATATTTGAGATGGATGCGATTGGGGTTGTGGTGGACGTGAATGGTAGGGTGAACATGGAGTTGGGTATGGAGAATATTGAGGAAAGTATTGAGGATATTGTGGATGGATCCCATAAGTTCCTTGCCAACCTTGTTGCCAAAATTGGTTTTGGGGTTGAGATGGCCAATGTTTCCAAGGAAAGGGTATGTTCTAATTTTTGAGATGGATGTGCATAAGCTTGAAATTATGAATTAGGTTCTTGAATCATACTAGGTTGAATAGGATTCCATGGTCCTCTTGGAGCTACATAACATAGTTGCATTGAAAATTGACTTGCTCCATTTTCCTCTTGGTAAACTTCCTTCAACCTTGGTAATGATGGACAATATTTAACATCATGTGATTCTGCATGGACAACACAAATATCAACATCTTATTTTTCTTCATCTTGCATTATTAACATTTCTACTTGTTTGTTTAGATTGCTAAGAATTTTTGTTTTAAAATTGTCAAACAAATTTCCAAGTTTAGCTTGACTTATCGATCTTGATCTTGATTTACCTACACTTGCCTTTGCTCTTGATATGTGTTTACATGTTTCACAAATTTCTTCAAATGATAATTGGTATACACCACCTCTACTCATGAGATCAAGGAGATTAATCCATTCATCCCTAATTGTTCTAAGTAAGAGGGTTTTTAGTGTGTTAGATCCTAAATGATGTAGCTTTTCCCTCTTAACATTATACATGAACCTATCTATTATATCCTCAAGGCTCTCATCTTCTCTTTGATTCATTCTAAAGATTTCTTCTTTAAGATCATGGCCTTTATATTTTTCTAGAAATATATTTTGCATATCATTCCATGATCTTATTGAATTAGTCCCTAACCTTATGAACCATTTAAGAGCTCTATCCTTCAATGTTGCCGGAAACAATCTCAATTTTTTAGTTTTTAATAAGTAACCATATGATATACAAACAATTTCAAATTCAAAGAGAAAGGTTTCGGGATCCTCTAACCTTAGACCATTAAATTTTGGAAGAAAAGATGGAGGGATGTTCTTCATGTGCACATTGATATTAGTATCTTGAATGGGGAATGAGAGAGGATCTTCCTCATTGTCATCATCTCCATGCATTTCTTCTACATTCTTCACCATCTTCTTTTTCTACCTACAAAAGTGAATGGTGATGTGGCTCTTACTACACCATGTGAAAAAATGGGGGGGTGGGTTGGTGTTGGAGATTTTTTTTGTTTTTGTGATTGAATTAAAAAACTAATGCAATGCACTTTTCTATTTTTGAAATGAAATATGCCTAATGAAATTATTTTTTTTGTTTTTTCAAAAAGTAAAGAGAAATGAATCAACTAGGGAATAAAACAATGCATACTTTGACACCTCCTCGGCAATGACGCAAAAAAGTGATGAGCCTTGGAATTACAACAAGAATGTTATAACTCCCAAGGCTACTGACTTTAATTATCAACCTGGGGTTCATACAAACTTAAGAGGTATTAACACTATATGTTCAACATCCAATGTGTCCTTACTTTATTTTCATGAGAGAAAAGAAATGCTACCTATTAGCAGGAATGAAAGACTGAATTTAAAAATGCTTGTAAAGTAACATGAAATCCTCTATCTACTTATTAAAGATTTAATTTAGAATTGTTCCCCAAAATTGCTTCAATACTTCCAACAATTCAACAAAAAATTTGGCAGAGTTTTCCGAACAACCAAGATTTCCCCCCTTTTACATTCCAAAATGACGCCTATATATAGGCACTCCAAGAGCTTGGCCCTAACCTAAAAATACTATTTGTATATTAAAACCACTCAAGCTTGTTAAAAAATTTCGGGTTGTACTATAACTAAATTATTCTAGAATTTTCCTTTGGAGGTTTACTAGCTATAGAGTGGCCTCCCTCTTGATTTGATTTGATTTTGAAATTCTCTCTCTCTTTGTTGGGTGAATTTCTCCCTTTTTCCCTTAGTTCTGACTTGGTCAGGTAGCCACACTAGCTCAGATGGCCCAAGATGACAGAGAGTGCCGCCTTCATGGCCTTCTAACATAGACGTAGCCTTTGGTCTAGCTCTGGGCTCTATGTATATAGCCAAATGATATATATCACACATGCCATCCCATTATTATTTAGTTGGTGTTGGAAATAATACTAAGAGGGGGGGGTGAATTAGTATTATCACATTAATAAAACCTTTTCATTTCCATAATCAGATTCATATATGCTACTTCCACAACTTCTTATGATTAAGTTAATTGATCTTCAATGAGTGCATTAGAACTTATCAACCATATTATCAGTTAACAGATGCAGTAACATAGAATAGATCATCACACATAAGGCACACACATGAACACCATGATATAAGGTGGAAACCCAATGCGGGAGAAAACCACCTGCTGCAAGTCATCTCAATCTTCTTCTTAATAAGAAAATCCTTTTACAATATTTTGTACTGGTGCAGCCTTATACCAGTACTGGAGCTACAACCCCCTTTGCTCTTGTACTAGCCGATCCATTTACTAGTACGCAGGCTACTACCTGCTACAATGCTCCAAAGATTTCCTTTAGCTCTTGTACTAGCTTAGATACTAGTACGTAGGTGCTGACCTACAATCTTCTCTCCTCCAGGTACCACGTTTCATCAATTTTCATACTGGATACACTGAAGCACAACACATAATCTGAAAGGGCCACATTTCATCCAATTTTCATACTGGACCCAATAACCATATTGAAACTCATAATCAAACAACCTTCTGAATCACCCAATCACTAGATCAATACATATACAATGAGAGTCATCAATCAGATCTAGTTCATCAGATCACATAAAGATATAATCAATCACTTCTCAGACAGCTGTTATAAGATCATAATACCAGAAACCAGACATCACTTCAACACCCAGAACACAACAAGGATAAACATGGATTTCAAGAGAAGTAAGCAACTTCACCCATGTACAGCCTGCTTACAAGTAAGCAGCTTCACCCATGTACAGCCTGCTTACAAGTAAGCAGCTTCACCCATGTACAGCCTGCTTATGGTATGCAGGTAACCCAACTGCTCACCTACGTACCTACGCAGGTAACTGTACTGTTCACCTGCTTACCTACGCACTGTGTCCTTTGATCTGCCTGCGTACCTCCGCACCTGCAACCCTTCTATGCCTGCGTCCCGACGCACCTGCAACCCTTCTGTGCCTGCGTACCGGTGCACCTGAAACGCTTCGTCCCAGCGTATGTACGCACTTTTCTTTCACTGTACCTGTGTACCTTCGGGCATAGATAATTTCAAGACTTCAAGAACAACCTAGACAGTTAGATCTACAGATCTGATCATGCGCCAAAGAGATCTCAATTCATCAGTAGATTCGCCTTATTTAGATCTAGACATTACACCCAAGAGATCATGATATTTCAAATCTAGCTCTCATAAGATGTTCAACCCAAGCACACTACTAAATCAAATGATCTCCTTTGCTTTATATAGCCAAGCTCCTCCTAAAAACATGGATCAATACCACAAGCCAAAACCATAGAAACACAAATATCGTTGGCTAGTTAAACATAAGAAACCCCACGTGTGCTTTTCTTTGCCTTGAAATGTGTGCACTGGGGTACGCACCTCCTGGATGGCTTATCTGCGTATTAGGACGTGATCCGTTCATGGTGTACTTGCGGGTATGCACTTTCTGTAAGGTGTACCTGTGTACCCCTTATTTTCTTCAATATTTGAGAGCTGATCATCAATCTTTGCTACTCACCTGCTGTACAGTGATCCATCACCTATATGGGTTGCCATCAAGGACAACACTTTAGCCATAATGCCAAAAATCTCCCCCTTTGGACTTGATGGCAACAACACCGAATCATTCTCCCCCTTTGACATCAAGGGCAAAGGGTTATGCTCCCCCTAAGAACATGCTCTCCTTGACTATAAACCAGATCTGCTGAAGACTCTTGAATGAACTCCCCCTTTGTATATGCCATGGTGCTCTAATCTGATAATGCTTCTTTCAAAGACCAAGTTGAGATGTCTTCTCTGCTATATAGTGTTGTTCACGCTCAAGCTCCCCCTGACTGTAAGAAAGGTCTGTAAAAGATGTTCTATAAGAAGAACATGACTCTTCCTATCACCAAAAGACTCAATACATACATTCATCACCCATCATAATGGTGATACACCAAAAGTTTACATATGATAACATCATTCATCCCAGGCATAGTGGGGAAACCAACATAGGTCGTTACATGACCTGAAGAGATGACTACAATAGAGACACACTATTACATCGTGAGAAAAGACCAATCACCTAAGATAAATATCAGCAACAACACTGTATGATCTGCTTCATAGTATCTGTCAACAGCAACTAGACCAACAGCTTGCATGAATCATCAATGTATGTCCTCATCAACTCATCCTTTTGCATAGAATCATTCTATCATATGTGAGAAATGCCATAGCCATCCAGATCTGCATGGACCAAGTATCATCAATAGGGAAGATTTGCATCAATCAACATATGCATGAAACAACCTATCATCATATAGGTATGAACTCATCATCAATGCATCTTTGAATAATCATCCATGTATCCATCCAACAGTCCTCATCCATATATGTGCCAAGAACAATCCTGCAATATATGATCTTTATGCATATGGTGATAACAACATGTGAGAGACTCATCATCAAGTGAATTCAAGCAATGTACTTCTTCTTATCCTTACGAAGATCACCATGTAAGCACCACAAATCTGATCTAAGTATCAACTATGTAACCCCAATAATCATCTGAACAACTCCTAACCATATCACAACAAGATGAATCATAAGCATCATCACCAAGGACCATAATGCCAACAATGCATTAAGAACATTTGCTCCCCCTAAACTGGTGCCATCTGTTAGATTTTATCAAAAGGTCAGTCAATAAATGCCTTAAGATAGGTACGCCATTTTTCTTTATCTGTCCTGCGTAGCCACGCACTTCATCTTCTGCTCCCTTGTGCACACCCGCAGAGATCCTTCTTCTGTACTGCGTACATACGCAGACAGTCTTCAACTACAGTGCGTACCCACGCACCTGTGCCATCAGTAGGCCGCGTACCTCATGCACCTTTTCTTCCATCGTGCCGCGTACTTCTATGTAAGTCTGCAGGGTATCCTCCTATCGCGCCACGTACCTCCGATCTTGCTACGCACCTGTTCTTCAGTTACTTCGCATACTTACGCATGTGCTCTTTTTCTAAGCCGCGTATCGCCGCACAGGGTTTGTGCCTTTGCTTGCATACCTCCGCTCCGGGTCTTATACTCTACTGCGTACGCCCGCACTTTCACTGTGTATCACCTGCGTACTTCTGTTTAGGGCCGAATAACAGTCCTCCTTTGTGCCACTGACAGTCAGATTTCCAGATCTGATCTTCTGCTCAAGAAATCATACTTCATAGATCTATTTCATTTTCCCTACTGCATTTCTTCAAACAATCATATACGCGATTGTGAAGTATCCAATTTGCATATATATGCAACTTCCCTTTATGGAGTTTGCATATGAGATCCAGGACACTGAAGTTTTGTACTTTCAACTCCCTCTGATTCTGGTATGTCTGTACGTTGTGCTGTGTTGCCTTTCTCTGACTGTACTTCCTTTTTCCTCCATATCTTCAAGCATGATGATGTCATTTTCTCCTTTTGATATGGTGCCCACACTTTGTTCCTGCATTCCTTAGCTATATGTCCAAGCTTGTTACATGCATAACATCTTACATGTTTCATATTCCTCCTGTAAAAATCAATAGCTTTGTGACCAAACATATTGCTAGCAAAGCAATATCCATAAAAGTACCTTGATTGAGATGACCTTTCTGCATAATGGTCTTGAACTCTTCTTCTTCTACATCTAGCTGCAACACGTCCAAGATTATGACATACATAACATTCAATATTATTCATAGGAGGAGTAAAGGATTTTCTTTGAGGAATCTCCTTCCTTGGTTGATGATGAGATGGATCTTTCATTTCTTCGTTGATCACTTTAGATTTCTCTTTAGAGTTCCTTGCTTCACCTTGTGAACTAGATTCACCTTCAACCGATTCATGAAAACCAAGACCAGTCTTTATAGCAGGAGACTTTTGACTACTAAGAATATCATCCAAGACTTTAGAGCTATCTTGAAATCGTAAAAGCTTATCCTTTTCTTCTATTTTACCTTTCAAGATATTTACCTCAACCTGAAGTTGTTTTTCCTTTCCAAGAGATTGTCTTTTCAAATCTTCTTCAGCTTTTCTTCCTTCTTCCATTTGTTCCCTTAGTTTGAGAATCTCCTTTTCTTGTTCTTCATTCAGATCCTGGACATTTGACGAACTCGGAAGGCACATTCCAGCTGGGATTTTAGGCTGATGACTTCATTGTCTTGTTTTTCAATTGGTTGGTGTAGATCTTCATTATGCTTCCTTGATTTTTCAAGATCTCCCTTTAGTGAGAGGATTGTAGCTTCAAGATTTTCATAGTAGTTGGATCTATCTTTGAGTTTCTTGATGGTTGTGCTTCTTTCGTTGACTTCTTTTCTTAATGATGTCACTTCATGCTGCAATTTTTGACATTGGTCTTCCTTGTCCTTGAGTAGTTTTCTTACCTTGTTTCCTTCTTCTAGTTGGGCCTTCAGTTTGGTAGCTTCTTCTTTGAAGTCACATACCCTTTTGTTCAATAGATCTTTTTGATCTCTAATTTTGTTTGTCAGCCTTTTAAATTCTGCCTCTATTTGATATCTTTCTTGTTCACCCATAAGAGAAAGTTCAGTAGTTTCACTATCACTTGCATCTGTTTCACAAGGAAATATAGGTGGAATATCAGAGGATAACACATTCATACCTAATAATGATTCTGAATCTGATTTTGAATCTGAAGAGCTTCTTATGCCTAATCCCCAATCGATTCTCCCACTGTCATAGTTCTTCTGAGATGACTTCTTTTTCTTAGATGCTTTCTTCTTAAGCTTCTTTCCCATTGTTCCACGGATCTCCTTCAAGCGATCAGGCTTCTATCAAAGGACCTGCTCTGATACCAATTGTTGGAAATAATACTGAGAGGGGGGGTGAATCAGTATTATTACATTAATAAAACTTTGTCATTTCCAAACTCTGATTCATATATGCTACTTCCACAACTTCTTATGATTAAGTTAATTGATCTAAAATGAGTGCATTAGAACATTATCAACCATATTATCAGTTAACAGATGCAGTAACATAGAATAGATCATCACACATAAGGCAAACACATGAACACCATGATATAAGGTGGAAACCCAATGCGGGAGAAAACCACCTGCTGCAAGTCATCTCAATCTTCTTCTTAATAAGAAAATCCTTTTACAATATTTGTACTGGTGCAGTCTCATACCAGTACAGGAGCTACAGCCCCCTTTTCTCTTGTACTAGCCGATCCATTTACTAGTACACAGGCTGCTACCTGCTACAATGCTCCATAGATTTCCTTTAGCTCTTGTACTAGCTTAGATACTAGTACGTAGGTGTTGACCTACAATCTTCTCTCCTCCAGGTACCACGTTTCATCAATTTTCATACTATATACACTGAAGCATAACACATAATCTGAAAGGCCACGTTTCATCCAATTTTCATACTGGACCCAATAACCACATTGAAGCTCATAATCAAACAACCTTCTAAATTACCCAAGCACTAGATCAATACATATACAAGTGAGTCATCAACCAGATCTAGTCAATCAGATCACATAAAGATGAGCTATTAAGAACCCATGCAATGCCTGCGTACAAGTACGCACTGTTCCCAACTGCTTCCCTGCGTACGTGCGCACTCCGCGTCACAGACTTCTTGTGTCCGTGCGCTCTGTGTCCAATGAACTGCCTGCGCCCCTCCGCATCTGCAGCGCTTCTGGTCCTGCATATCTGCGCACCTGCAATGCTTCTGTGCCTGCGTATCTCCGCACTTTTCTTTCACTGGACCTGCGTACCTCCGGGTATAGATAATTTCGAGACTTCAAGAATAACCCAAACTGTCAGATCTGCAGATCTGAATATGCGCCGAGGAGATATCAACCCATTAGTAGATCCGATTTGTATCTCTCATGTTTCTCCTTGATTTAGATGTAGCTATCCCATCACTAGACTTTCAGATCTAGCTTCTTAAGATATTCAACCCAAGCATGCCCAAGCCAAATGATCTTCTTTGCTTTATATAGGCAAGCTCTTCCTTAAATCAAGGATCATGGGGCTCAATAATAATAATAAAGTAAAATAATACCAGGGGCCAAAACCATGATAACACAATACCGTCGGCTAAATACCAAGGGTAAAACATAAGGAACCCCACGTGTGCGCGCTTTACTGTCTTGAAGTGTGTGCACTGGGGGTACGCACCTCTTGAATGGGTAACCTGCGGGTATGTACGCACTTTATGTAAGACATGCCTGCGTGTACGCACCTTTTGTACGGTGTGCCTGCGTACTCCTTATTTTCTTCAATATTTTAGAGCTGATCATCAATCTCTGCTACTGTCCTGTTGTACAGTGATCCATCACCTGAATGGGTTGCCATCAAGGAAAACACTTTAGCCATAATGCCAACAAAGGTGTAAGCCACACAAGCCAAATATATGGCTTCATAATCTGGCTCAACGGGGCTAAGCAACATTTGGTCACCAAAACTTTGGATTTTAGTTCCATCAAGTACAATGTAGGGATCAACTAGGATAGCAGAGGATGATATCATGTTGATATAAGCAACCGAAGATGAGTTGCCAGGAAGGAGGGGAGGAGGGAGTGAAAAGGTTCCCATAAGCGAAGAATCCTTCAACAATCCAACTCCAACATGCTGACAGGAATGTAGAGTTTCCCCTACAAGCAGGACACTTCTAGTAACATGAGAATTAGAGGTGAAAAAGGTCATTTTATCTATGGCTACAATCTTGCCTTTGCGAGGAAAGCTGATCATCCGAAAGCAAGTCGAAACAATGAAAACTATGGTGTAAACCCACACACATCCTAGTAGCAGTCCATAGTAGTGTTGCCTAATTATAACCATTTGATGAGAGCATTCCCATATACTTTATGTGTGTGGAGCACCATCTAATATACCCAAAGGTACATAGAGAACGATCCTATACACTCACATACATGGAACGAGATTTCACCCGTAGGATGAAACACTAGAAAATAACAACACCTCCTACGTTTAATGATGCTAGAACATGTCTGTAGCCTAGAACTCTAAGTATTTGAGTTAATGTTACAAATTATCCTTAGGTTGATTCAACAATTTTTACTCTTTATCTTTGATTAATCTTCAGTTTTGGGCTCACCATGAATGTCACCTAAATATCCTAAAATGCAAATTTAGCATGAGAAAATGGAAATCTTTTTCTTTCAATGAAAATATAGCTAAGAAAGGGAATAAACAATCAGTATGAAACATACAACATGCAAATAAAGTGATGCAAGATGCAATTTATATTTCAATGTAACTGTTCTTATATCAATGCACATACGAAACCCTAAATGCCACTGCAAATTTTTTTCTCTTCAACACACTTAATTTTTGAAATGAAGAAAACTAAGATGCAAATTTTTAATCACCGATTCAAATGCACTTTTCAGAATGATGACAAAAACAACAATTCATCCAAGTGGTTAATGACCAAACAAAATTAGTTTTGAAGTGACTAAATGATAATAACAAAGAAAAATCAAAACCAATTCTTACCAAAGGCAATCAAACAAAAATACAACCCAAATGGAGGCTTTAGAGAGACCACGAGACACTCAAGACTCAGGTAAGGTTAGCTAGAAGTAGGCTGATCAAAGAGACACTCTAAAACAAGGGCAAGTTTTGCACAAAAACAGGGGCCAACATTGGTGCAAAAGAGTCACCAGTGCTTTGCAACATTGGTATAGAGTGGGCCTAGGTGAGGTGCGTTAATGCTCTGTCAGAGGCACTCGGGAAGCGTTGGTCCAGGGATGGAGGATTCTGACACAAAAAATGTAAATTAGACTCAATGAAATGACTTCCTAGGTATTTTCTTGGCTGGGTAAAGCATCAATGTCTATCAAAAAGGTAATCAAACACAATGGACAAAGGAACCACCAAGGGAATAAATAGATCCCCAGTGGAGTCACCATTTTTTTATGCAAGATTTATGATTGCAGACAAAAGTATCTCCCCTATGTTTGGTGGCTAACCTAGAACAACATATAGATAAGGAACCCAATGTTTTCCTTAAAGTAAATAGATGACAAAATGAAGCCTGCCTAGAATCCATTTCATGATTTGCTCCTTCTTTAGATTGAATTCTCCAATTCCAGCTCTAATTGCGAAAATTAGAACCTTCGCAATCATATAACACAAGCCAAGAAACTACGAGATCTATACAGTATCATCTAAATACTCTATTCAATAGATAAATATGGTATTGAAATACATGAAATAACAATATATATAGGAAAACAAAGAATTCTTTGCATTAATATAAATGGAAGGAGTTACAACCATAAATAGATGTTGATCTTGCAGAAGAGATCCTCTAGGCTAACTTGTCCTTTCCTTGTCATGTCCTTTCCTTGTCATAATGTGCACCTCTAATCACCCTAAATGCATGACATGAAACCTCTCACAACAACAACATAAGGGTAGAATCACTCTCCAAAACCGAACCACTTGAATATGGAAGTTTGTACATATATAGAGGAGTGGGGTAAGTTGGGAGTTCTTATCCAAATACCAATATAAGGTTTTATATCCAACTTTGATGGGAGGATGGGATCGAAGGATAAAGTATGGAAACTCCAAAGTATGGCAGGATAGGATCAGAATGGTTTATTGGAAGTAAATGGTTGTAAAAAATTCTGGAAGCTTCTGGAAGAGGAAGCTTCCAGAATTTCTCTCTTTTTTCCCGAATTTCTAGAACCAAGGAAAGTACAAAGGCGAGCAACCTATAGGTGATCAACACATGCCACAATGGAGAAAACTGTAAGTGAATGATGTCCAACAAGAGGCTAGCTATTCATCAGATGTGACAAAATGGCCTATAAAATTGAGTACCAAACCCTGGGAGCTTGATTTAGACCATACCATGCTTTCTTCAATCTACATACTTCATTTTTATTTTTTGATAGTTATAATCACTATGGATGTTCAACATATTCGTCTAATTTTCCATTAAGAAAAGCTAACTTGACATCCTTTTTATATACTTTGAAGTTTCTAAATCATTCAAATGGTTAAAACATTTTGATTGCTTCTAGTCTTGCAACTAGAGAGAAGGTTTCTTCTAAGTCAACATCCTCAACTTGACCATACATTTTACATGCCAATCTAGCCTTATTTCTTACTTCTTTTCCTTCATCATTCAAATTTTTCCTAAACACGCATTTGGTGCCAATGACATTCTTGTTTTTTTTGTCTAAGAAATAGTTCCCATGTCTTGTTTTTTTCAACATAATTTAAATATTATTCCATAGAACTAACCCATTGCTTATCTTAACTAGCTTGATAAAAATTGTTGGGTTTTATTCTAAACAACAAAAATTTGCTGAGATGCTTTAGCGTACTTGTCAATTTCCTTCTAGTCTAGATTCTTCAATTTTTTTAACGAAAAAATTGAATTTTTGGATGATTTTTGAGCACATATCTAGATGAAGTCTTTGGATGTTGATGCTCTATGGAAGAAACATGTTCTCAATGTCCCA
>APFE031134642.1:173846-195501 GCA_000404065.3 Pinus taeda
GCAAAGGGGGTTGTAGCTCCCGTACTGGTATAAGGCTGCACCAGTACAAAATATTGTAAAAGAATTTTCTTATTAAAGAGAAGATTGAGATGACTTGCAGCAGGTGGTTTTCTCCCGCATTGGGTTTCCACCTTATATCATGGTGTTCATGTGTGTGCCTTATGTGTGATGATCTATTCTATGTTACTGCATCTGTTACCTGATAATATGGTTGATAATGTTGTAATGCACTCATTGAAGATCAATTAACTTAATCATAAGAAGTTGTGGAAGTAGCATATATGAATCTGGTTATGGAAATGAAAAAGTTTTATTAATGTGATAATACTGATTCACCCCCCCTCTCAGTATTATTTCCAACATTCACGATGCAGAATCAATACACATGCCATGGAGGATTGCCTAGAACTCATCGCAAAGTGGGAAGAAAGGACTAGACAGATGGGGGAAAACCTGGTTAATGTTGAACCTCGTATAGACAATGATCCTCCCATAACCAATATAAATAGAGTTATAAGAGGGGGAAAAAGATGGGGGAAGATCAAGGTACGGTGGACCCACCCTTGATCATTAAGGCAACATCCCCAAATAAATCATACTAGCCTGAGTGACAAAAACCATATTACCATGAGGCAGCTAAACTGTTCGAAGAGATGACCGATAGAAGTGAAAATTAGACAAAAAATAACCATGTGCTCAACAACGCTCATCAAATATAAGAATGGTTTAATTTTTTCTTGCAGATCATTGAGGATGAATACATGTTAAAGGAGTTGTGCAAGAGTTTAAAAGCAGCATTGCCTAAGGAGGAAGGGGAAGAAAAACGACCATCTACCAACTTACTAGAAAAGAATACCAGAAGAGTGTGGCAAAATAAGAAGAAAAGTGGAAAGGAATTTTGAATCAATGCTCAAGTTGCGGGATTCCAAATCAAGGACACGATGCTTGACCTGGGATCATATGTAAACATCATTCCTAGGAAAACATGGGAGGCGATGGGGAAGCCACAACTAAAATATTCGTTGATACAATTGATAATGGCGAATCATTACTATATCCTACCCATTGGAAGGTTAGAAAACATAGAAGTGGATGTGGTGGTAGTAAAGATGTATACAAAATTTGAATTAATTGACATAATGGGTGATAAGGACCCATATCCAACACTTCTTGGGATCGACTGGGCCTATGAGAACTATGTCATCATTGACCTAAAGAAAGAATTAATGATCTTCAAAGTAGAAGGAATGAGGGTGATACAACTCTTGGACCCCTATCAGGGACCTAGGTTCACGGAACCTATAGATGATAGGGATGAGCCAGGGATGCTAGACCAAATATACATACAAACAATAGATAAGAGATAAGATTATATAAATCCTACAGTAGGAGGGTATGTCAACTGGAGGAGCATTTAGAGATCGAAATATGATTCAAAAGTGGTGTGGTATGCATGGTAGCAAGTTACATATGGACTCAATACCAAATGTTGTGCAACGATAGGCTGGATAAATTGGATAGGGGTAGAGGTAAGAGACTATCCGAAATCCCACAGAATTGAATTTGTGGACATCTTCTTGAGCAAAGTAGATAGAGAAGTAAGGGAAGATCACAAATTTCCCTTGCTATATATCACGCTCCTTGCCACACTGACAAGGTGGTGGAGAATGCACCACAATATGTTGAGGTAATGGAGAGTCGTAAAGCAAGCCATGAGGGGGAGGTTCAACTAGGAGGAAGACTACCCTCAAGATAATATGAAATACAGAGGTAATTCAGATCCTAAGAAGCACTTAGAAGCCTACATAAGAATTTAAAAAAAGGAAAGGGTTCTGAAATAATTTTGGGTACATGCATTCATATATACCCTAGGTACCATTCCCCAAGCTTGGTACGTGCAAGATGAGCTCCGTAAACAAACGATATAATGGGATGCAATGGCGGTTCAATTCATTAACAACTTCTCATTCAGGGATGATGATATATGCATGCCCGAGACACTTCATGCAATTAAAATAATCATATTCACCCAAGGACAGATGGTTGAAGGTTGCATTGATGAAAAGTTCTTATAGTAGCCTTATTACACAGGTTCTCCAGAATATGTCGCCTATGACAAGGTGGATGTAGAACTAGATGAGGATGGGTTAGAAGGATTGAGACACCTGACCTTTGAGGAAATAGAAGGAGAAAGGGATATTCGGGAAAGTCCCACAGGAGAAGTCACACATCTTCTATTGATGAAAGTAAGGAAGGAAAATGTCGGAATAGAGGATAAACCCAAGATGGTGTCTGTGGGGGATTATTGGGATGAATAGATGACAAAAGAAATTTTTGACCTGTTGCAAGAATACCAATACTTGTTTCCAGCATCAGTTCTGGAGCTAAAAGGAATAAAAGGAGACATAGGGGAGATGAAGATTGTTCTCAGGACAGATTCCCATCTAGTGAAGCACAGGTTGTATAGATTGAACCCCAGGGTGATGAAAAAGGTTAAGAGGGAGATCGAAAAAATGTTGGAAGAAGGGATTATATTTACAATAGATGAAGCATAGTGGATAAGTTCAATTATCATAGAAAACAAGAAGGACGCAACATAAATCAAGGTCTGCGTTGATTATAGAAGTCTGAACAATGCATGTGGGAAGGACCCCTTTCCGACACCCTTTAGTGATGAAGTCTTGGACAATGTAGCAGGAAAGTAAGCATATTCATTCACGAATGGATTCTTGGGCTACCATCAAGTCTAAATAGTTGAAGAGGACAAAAGGAAAACATCATTCACCACTGGATGGGGGTCATATGCATACAATGTAATCTTGTTCATGTTGATGAATGCACCTACGGTCTTCTCGACGATTGTTATAGCTACATTCCGAGACTACATTCATAGGTTTTCAGAAGTGTACATGGATGACTAGACAATATATAGCCTACTAAAGAAACACAGAAGCCTACTAAGGGTCACGTTCGAAAGGTGTCAATAGTTGCAAATTTCCTTAGACCTAAAGAAGTGTATTTTTGTGGTTCCATTTGGAACATTGCTGGGCCACATTGTCTGCAAAGATGGGGTATGCATAGATCCAACAAAGGTTGAGGTAATTTTCAACATGGAACTGCCACACAATGTAAAGAAACTGAGGTCCACTCTAGGTCATATAGGGTATTACTAACACTTCATCAAGAATTATGCATCAATCATAGCCCCCATGGAGAAGTTACTGAAGAGGAGGAATGTTTTTACTTGGAAAGAGAATTGTCAAGTAGCATTGGATAATTTGAAAAAGAAATTGGTAAGTGCTTTGATCCTTGTTTATCCAGATTGGAACAAGATGTTTCATGTACATATTGATGCATCAGGCATTGCGCTAGGAGCAGTCTTAGTGGAACCAGAGGAGAGAGATCAACTGCGACAAGCATATACAAAATTGCAAGCGTAGGTTGATCCAATAATGGATAAGTTTCGGTCATTATGGCTGATGATCAAAGATGCCAACATAGAAGCTCTAAAGGATAGTATAGCCTACACACTCTTGAGCTGTTGCGACCATATCCAAGCAGCGTGTTAAAATTTGATAGAAACCAATGTTGATATGTAGAAGAAACTAGAGATAGGAAGATTAGTGCTCCCAGACCCAGTCGAAATATATGTGAGAACAATCAAGGGCAAGGTCAGCGAGGTAGAAGCTAAGAAGCAAGCACTCATTAATGCACTAGCAGATGGATATGCCCCGATGGACAGAGTTCACAACTAGTCGGGGAGCCTGGCATTGAAAAATAATTTAGTATACCCTATGAGAGAGGAGATACAGGTGTTTTTTTCCAATAGCAGAGACTACATGGATTCCAACCAACTCTAGCAGATTAATGAGTAGATCATCATCATTTAGGCACAGGTTGATAAGATTGAAGAAGAATCAGAAAGAACTAAAATGGTGATCAAAGACCTGTGCCCACCAGTCCGTCTACAGGTTTTAGCTCTAAAAGAAGTTTGCAATAAAAACAGAGAATAGTGGGACCATATCCAAAGTCAAAATCCAACTAAATTAACATCCAATACAGCCAAAGACTTCACTCAGTAGGCTAATGTGATCATTGTTGGATGGGAGGTTGCCCTACAGAATTATAATGAATTCAGGTAGCGAACAACCACCGTTGTTATGGAGTTGGAGCCTTCATTTGAAAAGGAAGGGTGGCAGATGGAGGAAGTTGTAATGAGAGTAGAAACCACCCCATAAATAATGGCTGAGACAATGGGAGCATAAACCCACTAGCCAACAGAACCAGAGCAACCACCAACATGAGTACATGCTTAGACACCAACAGACCAGCAGAGCTTGAAATGAATTGACTCCAGAACGAGTCAAATAATTGTGGTTGGGGCCTGTTAGGGCCTTGGTTTTGATTTTAAAAGATTTTGACTATTTTGGCTTTCCATGGAATGAAGAGGAAACATGTGGCGGCAACAATGATCAGGTTGTGGTGAAGATAGATGGGGTGGAAGGAAAGAATAGGCAGTTGCAGGGATGGTTGCAGAAAACTATTAGAAGAAAGTAGAGATAGCCAAGCAGACAAGACGGATGAGAGGCAGCCAAGGGAAGGAACAGTGGAGCGGGAACTGGTAGTGCAAGCGATAGAAGGAATACAAAAGATGAAACCTATAAGGAGAAAGGGGTTGGCTAGTTGTGGCGTGATAGAAAAAGAGCATCTAGATGTGGATGAGTAGGACCTCTAGATTGAAGATTGAACCTATGAGTCTGTCATAGGCAATTAAAACGTACAATTGGGTATTTCTCGTAGTTACCTATGGCTAAGGCCAATGTATTATGTAATGCTCTTCTGTTGATTTTAGATGAAGTAAGATCTAGACTAGTTTCTTAGTACGATGTATGTGTTTTCTTATGATGTATGGACCCACTTAAATTTTAAAAACACAGCAAGCCTCTGTATGTGGTAGCTTCATAGTGTTAAATGAGATGTTGTTGTCCCAACTGTGTGTATGATGTTTTTTACATATTGGTGGTTGACATTCCCTTGACCCCATGACGAACCCTTCTTATTTCTGTTCACGGCATGCATTAGGTGAGACTCCTTACCCTTTAGGTAAGGTGAAAATGTTGGTGTTGTCCTAGACTATAACAAGCCATTGTTGGCCCTCTGCGCCTAAGCCCAGGGTCTACCCCTAATAACACTTTTGTGCCAACAATGAGGAAGGTCTGAAATGGTTGTGGAGGGGGAAGTTGAGTAGGGTGATGGGTTGTGACACATTAGGGAAGTAGTGTAGGTGGATTGTGGGATTTATTTGATGATTTGGGTGCTAGCAAGAGAGTGTGGTTCTTCGCTAGTGAGATCAACGACCTAGGGAGTGGTAGCTAGAATGGGTTTTCAGGAAACTGAGGGAATTGAGGTAGAAATTAGACAGGTGTCATATATTAAATAGAATAATGATGGCCTACCAAGGGAGGGTGGGAAATCATCAAGATGAATGACAAAGTACTGACTGAACTAACATTAAGAAATTCAGAAAACACGGGTAGGGAACTTACTGACAACCCAAGAGCTTCCATAGTGTTTTAGATTGATATCACAATTGTCTTGAATCACTTCAAAATTGGATTGAGTGTCTCTTCATCTACTCACTTCCAGCAGGAAGAGGGGTTCTTGCTAGCTAGTTGTTTTGGTAGCATCCCTTCAAAAGAGTATGTTCGCTGGTTGTCTCAGACTTCACCAATGATTCCTAGCTAGGAAAGAACTTCATTGTGTAACACCTCTTTGAAGAGATTGAAAGGCAGAGCCTGCATATGAAATGTGTTTGGGTTGAAATCCTTAGGGCTAATCCAGGTAGTGCCATTGTGACAACCAAACCATATGGCATGTGAATAGTTATCCAAGAGAAATTTTTGGACTTTGGGGACGACTTTTGTGAATGCGAGCATTTTTTCATACCATCCAGTGAAGGAGGCCTCATTGATTTCTTTGTTATTTGGGTCCCCTGATGTCCTCCATGGGGAGTACCTAAGTTCTAGGGGATGATCTTTAGAGATTGGGGCTAGCTCTCTACCTTCAGGATGACACCACTTCATCATTTCTAGAGAGATGAATAGATACCCATAGATGAAGTATGTTGCTAACTTGTATACATCCTCGTAGGCCTCAATTAGTTCATTTGGAAAATAAATACACCAATTCAATTGTTTCCATTTTCCATAGGCTTCTGCTACTGAGATGGTATCTAAAGTGCACTCACCCTTGGTGTAACAACACATGATATTATTGGAAGTTATGTGACAAGCGAACTTAATTGAAGGCACATTGATCAGATCAATGGTGGCTCCTTTCCTGCCACACTAAGTAGCATAATTAGTATAGTATTTGTTGTCACATGTTTTCTTCCTGCACTTAGAGGTTTTCTAGAAAGTAGACGACACTGTGGATCCCACAATAGATATCCCCATAAACGGTTGTATATCACTATGTGTATTGGTTACTCATTGAGCTAAAGGGAAACTCCATGTAACCAGATGATAATGAACTTTATGCTTTGAATGGCCATGCCTGAAGTGTTGAAGACTTGTAAATTTGTAGTGTCATGATCTGGATTATCCACAGTTTCTAGTTCATTTTTCTGACTTGTAAATTCCTCAAATTCATCAGAGTGGACCACTATAATCGTCATAATTCCTCTCTTATCCTAGAAATGTGGTTGTCATTGTGTTTGATTGTATTTTTTGTGAAGAATTAGTGCTTGAGCATGGGGAAATCGAAGGAGTTTGATAAATCGTTGTTGATGAGTGTAGCCTTCTCATATTTACCAAAAATACTTTCAAGTTCTGTCACTGTGGGGTCAGAAGGGAGGGTAGGAACAACAAATTTGGATACTTGAGTCATGATAGTAACTCTTCTAGTATACATACCAGACATAGGTGGTCATGATTTTGATTGAGAACCAAGGGAATTTGACACTGGAGCCAAAGTGAGCAGTTCGACTACCTAATCTTTTACACTAGAGAGCTTAATGCTGCCATGCAAAATATATAGAAAGGCTTCAAACAACACTTATGAATAGGTCATTTAACTAATAAATATGTCAATTTTCTATACTTGATTTAAATCATGGCATTAATGGCGATTGTGACTTGGACATGATCTGGATGAGGTAAAAACTCAAAAAGAGGATGACCATGATGGTCAATTATCATGAAATGATGGAAAAAAAAAAACTCAGAACAAAAATGTGTTAGGGATATTATGGGAGAGATTTAAACCGAATTCTAACAGAGGCTGGAAATTATTACTAATTATGTTGGATAAGCTGACTAACATGAGCTTTTCCCCAACCACAATCAGTTTCAGAGGGATGAACTCAACTAACTAATAGACCTGACACAAGTAACTTTATTCACAACTAATTTAATTGACTAATATTTAAACCTACCTAATTGAATCTATCTTAAACATAACTATGACCCCCTTTTGGAGATCATACCAATTTGATTAAGAAGTGGGTGGGTCACAAAAGGGCTTCAAGCATGCACTATTCACCTAACTAGGAAATATAATACCTTCTAGTTGCAGAAGATTAACAGCCTCAGAACCACACTTCCACAATAATGAATGGTCCCAACTAATGCATTTGGAGCTTCCTAGGATGCTTCAGAAACTTTCTATCATATAGGAGAACCTTGTCCCCCACTATGAAAGACTTCCTCTTCATGTGAAGGTCATGCCATGAATTTTGTCTCTCTTTATCAATAGTATGTGGAAATCATCTAGGAACTTCGCTTCATCCAACTCCCATAGTTCTTCTAGCAATTTTGTAATTGACTCATCCTTTGTCATCTGAGTGTCCTATGCAATAAAGAGGTTGGGAATGATGAACTCACCAAGTACTAAAACTTCTCGGACATAAACAAGCTTGAAAAACATATATCTATGCAATCATTTGATAGTGTTGTAGTAGGCCCACAAGGTAGTTGTCACCCACTCATCCCAGTCATCTCATTTGGTAGATCAGATCTTGGTGAGGCCCTTTGCTAGGATCTTTTTAAAATTTTTGATGGTGTCATTTTCCTCTGGGTGGTAGGGGCTGCTTTTATGGTGTTGGATCATGAAGTTCCACAACAATGAAGTGATTATCTCATTAATGAAGTGGATCCCCTGGTCACTACTGAGGCTATGAGGGCATGCAAATCGAGTGATGATATTCTTGAAGATGAACCAAGAAATGATGTCAACAGTGAAATCTTTAACTGGTGCGACTTCAACCCATTTGGTGAAATAGTATGTAGAAATTAAAATGTACCGAGCATGTGTCAACAGAAAATACTATACTAATTTCGTCTACTTTCTAGAAAACCTCACTGGTAGGTTAACAGGCCCCAAAAATTCCACAACCCACTTTTCCAATGCATGGAGTGCACTTATGGGCTGCAAAGGAAGTACATCCCTATTTGATGGGCATCCCAACCATTGGAAAACATCATATTTCATGACGTACTCCTTCACATATCAAAAAAAGCATGGACCACCAGAGTCCTTCTTGCAATACTTTTTTTTGTGGTGGCTTTTCCCCTACTCATCCTCCTAACTCCATTGTGGAATTTCCATGGCACGCCTTGCTTCTCATGGTTGCAAATACATTTTTGCAATATCTAGTCAAGACCCATATTGTACAATTGGCCTGCGATCAACTGGTAATTCATAGCTCGAACCACCATATTCCTTTTCTAGGTTATTGTGTATTCTTCTAGACATTTTCTAGTGGTTAAAAATAGTGTGATGTCTTCCAAATAGTTAGGGTGGCCTCAACCTGAAATAGATCAACGTTTAATAGTTGGTCATTTATTGACTCTCCTGCTTCCCCCGACAACAACTGAGAGATATGGTCATGCCCTGCATTCATCCTTCCTGGTTTCACAATGACTTTGAATGTAAACTCCTGGAACAACAAGATCCATTTGCAAATATTCTTCTAACACAAGATTATTTACTAGGTACTTCAGTGCAGAGTGGTTAGTAAAGAACTTGAATGGACAACCCAAAATATAGTGCCTAAATTTTTGTAGCAAGTACACCATCACAAAAGGTTCATGTTCAATAGTGGTGTAGTTCCTTTCTGTAGTGTAAAGTTTTCTATTGGTGAAATAAATTGGGTGATCTAGGTTAACGTCCCTGGGCTAGGCCAAAATAGCTCCCAGAGTGATCCCGAACGCATTAATATGGACATGAAACTCTTTATTCCAATATGGGTAAAACAATATTGGTGCACTTTCCATTTATCTTTTAGTGTATTAAAGGAAGCATCACATTCATTGGTCTAGGTGAACTGCTCATATTTCTTCAACAACTTCTCCAATGGTGCAATAATTAGGACATAATTATGGATGAACTTATGGTAGTATCCTCTATCGATGAGAGTGGATATTAGGTTCTTGACACTGGTTGGTGGAGGCATATTCATAATTACCGAAACTTTGGTAGGGTTTACAAACACTTCTTTGTGAACTATATTCCCCAGTAGAGTTCCAAAAGGGACATGAAAAATCCATTTGTTAAAGTTCAAAGAAATTTGTAGTTGTCTGCAGTGATAAAAAATTACTCTAAGCAAGCTGGAGTGTCTCTTCAATAAAATTTACATTGTCCAATCATCCATATCATCCTCCAGGAATCTATGAAAATATTCACAAAAGGAAGCTATCATGATCCTTGAAACCATTGCTAGTGAATTCTTTAATCTGGATGACATGACATGGTAGGCATAAGAGCCCCATTTAGTCGTGAAGGTGGGTTTCGTATTACCTTCATCTGCAATGGAAACTTGTTGATAACCAGAGAACCCATCTGTAAAGGAATAGGCCTCATTACCTACAACATTATCAAGGAATTCATCACTAAATGGAGCAATAAAGGGATCATGGACACATGCATTGTTCAAGATATTGTCATATACATAGACCTAGATTTCTTCAAAACCCTTTTAATGAATGAAAATCAGACTAAACCGCTCACCTTCATCAACTAGGAAGATGAGTCATGCAACCAACATATTATCGATCTCTCTCTTCACCTTCTCCTTGACCCTTGGGTTTAGTCGATACGGGCAATGTTTCATTGGTCTCACATCTAGCTTGAACACGATCTTCATTTATACCAACTCCCCTTTAATTCCTTTTAACTCAACAAGGGATGAAGGGAAACAATCTTGATTCTCCTTTAGGAGATCGAAGATCTCCTTGGTGGTATGTTTTTATAGGAAAACTAGTGTCTTTTTGATCGACTAGCCCTCTAGGTTTGGTAGCTACCCTAGAAACAAATAGTTTAAAGCAATTCATGATTTCTTCTATGTATGATATATAAGAGAGAGGCAAAGGAACCAACTTGGATCTTCTGCTAGACTCCTTGCTTGATCTCTCTCCCCTTGACAGAGCTTGCAAGTCCTCTCCATACTTATCCCGCTTGAAGAGTACCTATAGCGACACAGTAACAAAGAACCGTCAAAGCATCTTGATCTATTATATCATAAGCATTGCAGAATCAGAAATACAATGAACATACAATAGCATTTACAAATAATAACATTCACAATTGCACAATTGTATGGAAGAAAACTCGAAGAACTTTTTTAAATAAAAGGGAGAATTACAACCCAGCTGTCTGATCCAGCATCATCCTCCGAGCATCAAAGCCCTCTTCACCTCATGAAAAGCAAGATCCCACCAACAATACAATGCTCCTTCTCAGATACAAACTATCAGCACTTCCTTACGAATTACAAAATTCCAGCCCCTAGATCTATCAGTTGAGGGATCCATTTATAGATGTATGCAAGGGTGTGAGTCATCTCTGGGTTTTTGATTAGTTTCATTCCACTTGTTGCATTTGGTTCCACCTGGAGATTTCTTGGATCTCTTTCTCATATCTGGGCAAATTCAGAGAGGCAAGTGTCATAGGAGAAGTTTCTGGAAGATTCCATGAGCATCCACTTAGCAAACTGTCTCGGACATTCATCCATCCTCGCTCATTGCACCCTGTAGAAGGCCTCATTAGTATGCATTGCACCTGGCTAGTGTAGAAGTCAGTATGCATCGCACCCTGATAGTGGAGCAGTCAGTATGGTCTAGTTTAGGCCAGTTCTAGATGGTTTTTTAGGTGGAACTTTTGGGGAATGATGTAATCAGTTGACCATGTTCTTTTAGGGTATGAAACAACACTTTTAGGGGTTGAAGAGCCCTAGATTATTGACATATAAGATTGGGGTTGAAGTGCCCAAATATGTCTATAATAGCATGTTCATTCCAATAGTCCCCAATGGAAGCCAGTTTTGGTTTATCTTTAGTTCGAGTGTTGTGCTACCATAATGCCAAAGGTTGTAGTTTCAAACAGCCATTACAAGGCCATATTCTACATTTTGTTCCCCCTCATATTGTTTAAAGGTAAAATTCCTTAACCCTTCTAAACTGCCTCCATCAGGTTCAATATTTAGCTTCTTGTAAGACACAAACTCTTCAAATCTACATTCATAGTTTTGATTGATGGCATCCTGGTCACAATAGTCTTGAGTAAGCTCTCTTGCTAGGAACAAGACCCTCTGTAATGCTTTCAAGGTAGTTGTTATCCTTTCATAATCATCAGAAAAGGAGAAATCATGGATGAATAGGGTTGTCATGCGATCCCACTCACATGTCTACCTCTTGATTTATTCCTTAAGATACCAAGCCTGGGGGAATGTTCCTAGATAGTGGACAAAGATATGCACCCACAAACGCGAGAATTCCTTCCCTGGACTACCTATCTTTATAGTTCTGGATATGCTAGTGAGGATCAATGTACCATTCGTGCTTATGGATATTAGGTGAGAAATCTTCTAAATACCCAAATATATCAATGTGGACTTAACCATCTCCCACCCCCAAAGATGGTTGTGATGGGAACCCCAACACCTTGTTGGAGTTTCTTGAATGGTGACATCCAGAAAGGTTACTTTGTGTTCCTCCAAAATGTTCAAATTAACTTCATCGATAAAATAAATAGTGAAGCCCATAGCATTAAAAACATGGAAATTCAATACCTTTATACCGACCCAATGAATACGACGAATAGCTGCACATCACCTTGAGTGGATATCATGGCCTCCTTTTCATTGATTATCCCATACAACTTTAGATCTGATTTTAGAGCTCTAAAAACTTCTCCAGCTAATTGACCCATCCGCTATAGGATTGATGTAGTCTTCCCTCATTCATGTTGTGAGCCAATATAATTGATCCAGTAATTCAGGTTCTTCCCTGTCTTCCAATGGATCAGTGATCCTCGTGCCTTAATAAGGATCCAAGGGTTGAATCACCTTAACTCCATCCACCTCAAAAGTCATTTTTTCCTTCTTTAGGTCAATCACTACATAGCTTTCAAAGGCCCAATCTATCCCCAACAATGCCAGATAAGGATATTTGTCTCCCATGATGTCTATGAATTCAAAGTATGCACACATCTTTACCCCTTCTATATCTACTTCAACATCTTCCAGGTGTCCAAATGGGAGGATACAATATTGATTCTCGATGGACAACTAAATCAGAGAGAATGCCAACTTAGGTATTCGCAGGGCTTCCCATGTCTTCCTTTCTAGGATGTTCACATCCGAACCCAAATATAGCATAATGTCCTTAATATAGAACCCTGCGATCTAGGCATCGACATGAAATTCCCTTCCCATCATTTTCTTATTCCTCCACACCCACCTCGAATTCCTTTCGGATAATTTGGAAGAGATGATACCTTCCAAGAGCTCCCCATCTTTGAAAATATCTTTAAGCTTCTTCTGAAATTGTCTTGACATTTGTTCTTCGTTCATGATTTGCAAAAATAGCTTGAACCATCCTACTAGAGGTTGAAAATTGTTATGTGATAGTGTTTGGCTTGTAGGCTTCAAAATTTTAGGGTTCTCCCCTTCAGTGCCATTAGTTGGAACCAACTAGTTAAATATGTATGTGGCATATTTATAATACTACTTCTACTATTTGGAATCATAAGAACACTTTGGTGAGGTGTTGTAGTGGCTACAACCACCATCCAAAATGTTATCTCACATGCAAATTTTGGAACCTACCATGGATCCTGTGATCAATCATTCATTGGTCACTTATTGGTAAATGATCTCAAGCCCCACTCCCTGATCTTAAGAGTTCTTCATATTTATGTAGCATGTGTCATCTTTGGGCATGGGGATTATCATCTGTCATGCATATGAAAGTTTTTTTTGCATCAAGGGGAAATATTTGTGCATATGAGTTGTTCTCATTACATAGACATGCTTCAAACTCACTTCAAGCACTCTTGTCATTAAGGGTTTTGCATAAAGTAGAGTATGTTTTATATGTTTTGGATGGTAAATGGTGTATCACTAAGTGTTCAAGTGTGTGATCATAGTCAAGTTCTATCAATGTTAACATCAGTTCCACTGATCTGACACTATTTGGTTCGAAACGCGTCGGCAAAGGTCTTTCTCTATATGATTTACGCCGAAATTCTTCTTATAACTTAGTCAAATTATAGAGTTCCTTAGAAACTTAGCCTCATCGAAATTTCCGAAATTACACACTTCGCTTCTGCAACCCTCAAGCATTTTCCCTTGCCTTCCGAAACTATGCAATACGCAGAGACCCCAGCCTCCCTTGGAATCCAAAACTGCACAACAATTTCCTCTAGTGTCCTTCCCTTAGCTAGATCCATTGTCTCTAGAAACTATGCAATATTGTCCCTTAGCTGCCTAGTCTGCCTAGCATACAAGAACTGCGCAGAGGTTTCCTCCTAGGACCCCATCTCGTAGTGGTTTCTTTCATCCCAAAACTTTGTAGTGTTGTCCCAGCTATCCAAGCTTACTTGAATTCAAAAACTGCATAGGTGTCCTCTCAAGACATCATCATGGCAGCAATCACTACCCAATGAAACTATGCAGATGTATCTCTCAATGACCATAAGGAAAGATGACATGCTAGATGAATCTCAAGGAGTTGAGGAGAACGACCAATAAATTGAGTTATGATAAAAGATCAGGACCACATGAAAACTCCGTTGAATGCATAACCATCTAGAGGGTAAGTATGGTAAGAAAAGCTCATCCTTTGGAAATAGATCTCTTAGTGTAGCTTTAATTACTATTGGTCATTGTCATATCATTCTGTATTCAATGGCATGCATGGTTGCAAGTAGTGAAAGTCATTCCATGTGTTTCCTCTATGTGTCTTGCTCCCTGTCACTTGTTGGACCAATGGTCATATTTTGGCACATGGATTGCTTTGTCATGATTGCGATCTTGTTCTAGAGATTTTGAAGGTTTGTATTTGTGTGCATGAAGTGTCTTTGCTCTATGAACATCAGTCACACCCACACACAAAGTTGTAAGAAAAGTCACGCAAGTGTCATCACGGTCATCTGAATGTCTACCTAAACTGTTGGACTTGTCTCTCTTAGCTTTAAGACAATCTCACTAAGCACATGTTTTGACTTGTTGGTCTATGTTCTCGTGTCGTCAAGGTAAGATAAGTGTTTGATAATAATGTCAATTTTGCATTGGTTCACTCGTTTCCCACACATAGCCATTTTATTCAAAATATCTCCGACCAGAAAACGTCATTCAATGGGACATAGATTGAGCTACACTATGCAGTCTCAACCCTCATTGACCCTGCTCTCATGCCCATAACTACACAATGCTTGAGGTTGTCCTCAAGGTCAACTTCTCTACGCAATCCAAAAAGTGATCAGCATGTCTACCTCCTAGAACTATGTAGAAATTGCCTCCATGCCCAAACTGAACTGTGCATTTCTCAAGGACAGTTATTCAACCTCCCTCTGGTCTGCTGGACACCTACACTGCACTGAGATTTGAGGCTTCACTTCTCTCGAAAACTATGCAGACATGCCTAATTGATGTCCCTGCTACCTACCTTACACTGCCTTCAGAAACCATGTAGTCACAACCAGCAAGGTCTCTGCTGCCTTTCTCTGCACTCTCTCTAGAATCTGCACAGTCATGTTTGGCAGGTCCTCTACTGGCTTTCTTTGCACTACTCAAGGAAACTACGCAGAACTCCCAACTAGTCCCTTCAGTGGCCTATCTTGTCTTTCACTTGCAAACTGCGCAATAGTTCCCTCTATAGCCCTGCTCTATCCTTCTCCCTGAAAATGTGGAGAACTGACCAACAGTTCCTCTGTAGCCTCGTTATGTCTTCCCTCTAGAAACTACACAGAAACTATCCCCCTCATGGTCCCATCTTGTAGTTGACACTGGTGACTATCACTGCGCAATTCTACCTCCCAGTGGTCACTGTGAAGTTTTTCTCGACAGGGTGGAATGAGCTCTAGAATTCCTCATTCTAGCTTGAGATGTGCACTTTTCATTTTTTGTGTCATGTCCTCCCTCCCAGTCACCTAGACCCGAACATGGAAAATATTGCATCATGCTAGACTAGGTGATTTTCATATTTGATGTCATCCTGTCATGAGTGAATTACAAGAACAAGTACATTGATGGAACATGGAGAGACGACGAGCAGGATAAATAATGATTTCATGCTAGAAGACTTTCTTGTAGCTAGATGGACGTATAAAGCACATCGAGCAGTAAGCGAAAGGAGTACATGCATGGAAATATCTTGTAAAGTCAAAGATCATTGAAGACCCCACAACATCAAGTTATGTAGAGGTGAAGACAAAGCACATCCAAAGACACATACACCATTGAGCAGTGTAGCAACTTGACATGGACACCATAGTCAACTGGTACATGTCAATAGTGTCATGTCAAGTTGTGTTATGAGTCGTCTCAACCACATCACTACTATAATTCACATTTGTTGTAATCGAATGTAATGTAAAGTGAAATTCCAAGTGTCATTAGTGGAATGCAAATAGTAATATGTAATCTAAAGAGTTATACGTAAATAAGTTGAAGAGTCATGAGGGTAGTCCAAGAGTCAGAGAGGAATGTCGAGGGTCACCCCACCCTTTTCTATATATAGAACCTCATAATGCATAGAATGAGCTTTTGGCAGCCAAGCTTTTGCTAGCCATTTCTTAGAGATGGTTTGGGGAGTATTGTGATGAGACTTGGCTTCTCCATAGAGAAGAGTGAGTACATCTCTTTGGAGGAGCAAGCGGTGTTGACTGTAATGTTCCACTAATGGGGCAAGTGGTTTTCATGGTTGTATGTATGAATGGAACTTTCACTTTATATAATATAGTAGAGCCACCACATTTTCATGCATATGTTTTTTCTTGTAGTTGGACTATTTAGGTTGATTTATCAATGTATGTCATTTAAATTACACATTCATGTATGAACTACTTTGCATATGATCGTATGAATCTTGTTGGAATCATGTTGTTGGTTTAACTTGTCACCCTAGATTGTGGACTATTCTATTTCCAACCTGTGATGTCATTCTTCTCATGAGTTCATTTCAGGATGCGTACTATTATAGGCTTCTAAGGGACACACTTCCTTTTGCATTTCATGTTTTAAAGTCCCCATGCATCTCTCTTGACTCGCCGCAAGGTCACAGACTTGCTTCCAACAAAGATATATTTCTTACCTCTGCACACTACCACAATCAAGGCACTATTGTACTACCCACTGTTGGGACTCCTACTCCAAACAGTCTAAGGTCTAGTTGGGAATTCTTAGCAAGGCGATCCCTTGACATATTGGTGGGTCCGACAATTTCAACATTTCTGGCACTAGAAGCATGACCATATGACAAGCTAAGTCCTCAAATTTTGTTTTGAATCTCTGCACACCTTTCATGACTTGCACTATAGTTAATCCTCTGAGATGCATGTCTTATGGAAACGATTTCGAAGTATCGGAGGAGCTTTGGAATGACTTGTCATGTAACACATACGATGGTGAAGGTGGAGAAACCTTTCTTAGGCATAGAGCTACCTTCATAGGATTCTGTGAAAGGAATGAAATCCATGAGGATTACATTCCTTGCTCAATGTTCACGTTCACACTTTCTGGGAACCCACTGATTTGGTGTGTCACACTGCCTGATGCCTCTATTCACTCTTTTGACCAGTTGGTTAGAGAGTTGGAACATTCTTTCTATCAATATGATCATAAAGTACTCAATAAGAAAATTCTAGAATTACGGAAAGCACCTAAATAGTCCCTTGTATAATTTTGGGAACACTTTCATAATCTTTCATATCAAATCCCTGAAGATGAAATTGATTGGAAATTTCTTTGTGAAAGATTTCAATATCTTCTTTACATATCTAAAAATTCACATATCTTAGAATCATTCAAACCCCTCCCAACATACCTCAGTGTTAGAGCTGCCAAATCCAAGACGGACAAGGTTGTTGTCATAAGTAACCATTTGTCCTCCTCGCATCAAACAACTCTAGCTCTAGAGTGCAAGGTGGAAGAAGGTGCACACACATATGTTGAACTATGACATCCTCCCACCCCACCTACTCTAGGTATCTGCATAGATTTGGTTCACAAGCCAGTTGTTTGTCTCTTGAAGTTGTTCTCTCAACCTTCATCCTCCCATTCTGTTGATCCCCTAGATTGTATTGTGTTGTGTTCTCCCATTCCAAACTTCACATTTGTTGTGCACGAGGATCAAGTTTTCGATAGAGTTGGTGTTGAGAAGCCAACTTGAGCTGTCATTTATGATGAGTATGTGTGGGAATCTGAAGAACAACCCATGAAAAAGGATGACTTCCTTCCATTTGCGCCTCATCCGCTCTATCTTGACATATTTTGTGATCCTGGCATTTTTTATTTTCCTTGTGAAAATGCATCGCCAGATGTTTCTACTTCTAATCATTCTTACAACACATTGTTGGAAATACTGAGAGGGGGGTTGAATTAGTATTCCTTAGAAATGAACACTTTTAAATATTTTCAGAGCATTAGTTAATCTTAAATTATTATTAATGTTTATGCACTAATAAAAGTAAATAAAAGAAAACAGTAGGTACAATAATTTTAGGTGGAAAACCCCCTCCGGGTCAAAAACTACTAAACTTTTTTCTAATAAATTATTTAATCGTCAACCCCAACTTAAATGAAAGAAACAATTTCCTATAATTCTAGAAAATCATTCTTCTCCATCTCCCACTGGAAGGATGCCCCAATGCCCTCGTTTCTTTAGTAGTCAACTAGATGGATGCCCCAACATCCTAGACCAACCTACCACCATGAAGTGTTCACAGGCTCTAACTTGTAGATGACTTCGTGCACCTGCCTAGCACCACCCTACCACCCTATAAAGAATGAAATAAGACAAGACTGTGGATTCCCAAACCAGGGACAATAATCCATGATACAATAAGATGTACAGAGATTTTCATGTACTTGACCATATAATCAATCACTCTATGACTTGCAACCCAACCATGGCATCATCCCAACAGTGACTCCTATACCTCCCAACACTGCCTCTTCAACTCTAGGTAGAATGAATCTTTCACAAATGACCCTTTTACAATATTTACAATGGTTACTCTTTTATAACTTTAGAATGATGACTCTTTTACAAATGACTCTTTTATAATGATGACTCTTTTATAAATGTCTCTTTTACAACTTGGCCTTAACAGTACTTCATGATATATGGATGGTTGTCATGTCTTCAAGGATGTCCTGCTGCAATGCTTCCTTTGATTTGATACTTCTACTCTTGAATTCTTTCTTGATTTTGTAATCGAATCTTCTTCTACCTGCATGCAAAATTTTCCTGGTGAAACCAATCCCAAAACAAAACACAATACCCCGGAACTTACCTCTATCAACAAAATAGATGTAAGTGCATAATAATGAATAAATATGAATTAAAATTACAATGTGTACCTGAAGTGTACTTGTCACTTTCGTTGTTGACTTGTTGCAGCAGTAGATAAAGACTCATATTCTTGACATAGGCCTCGAATCTATGCAAGACTATATCCAAAACTAACCTAAAGATATATACAATAAAACTAATTACAAACACTAAACTTGTGATCGACCAAGTTCTAAGTACAACAACATAGACCATTCTATCAACTATGACAATACAAGTAACATGAACTTACATCTTCACATAGATTTAGCAGACTTGGTGTAACATCAAGAATATGTAACATCAAATGTGTAGTATCAAGAATAGGACATCCGAAATGTGGTATCAAAACTAACTGTGACATATAGAGACATAGAGATATCACTGAGACCATGTATATACTTACGTTGTCCTGCAAAAACATATGTTAGACATGATACTCAAAATTCGAATTTAAAAACTAATCATACATGCCTTTCTATACGATACTTACCATCGGTTATTGATGTGTGGTCCTTACTACAGTGATCCCTGAATGCATGATTTTTCTTGCCTTTTAGTATCTTGATATTGAATCTGTTGTATCTATGTAATTTTGGATCTCCAAGTTCTGAAATTTTTTCTTGTGGTAGCCCTTTGAGTCCTATTTCCAACCTTATAGGTCTAATCAACATTGGATTCTTCAAGGAATAGTTATGCTCAATATTGACTTGATTATAGACTGGTTCAGTAGAGTGAACTGGTACAAAGTACCGTGTGTCACTGTGGAGACCTTTGGCCATAAAAATGATACCCAAAAAACTACAGTCCATTCTATTTCTGTCACTAGTTATGAAATTTGAATCCAATGCTCAGAGAGAATTTTAGGGCTTGCCAAAATCCTAAATTCCTCACATCGTATCTCTGAAAATATAGTGAAATAAGATTTTAAATTTGGTCATGAGGTTCATAAATAATTAGGCTCAGATGGTTTTAATTTCAGCTTCTGCAGCTTCATAGAAAAAAATTTATAGCGAAAATTCCACGATGACTTGTTTGAAGCAACAAAATCACTACTAGAGGAGGATATGAGGGTCACTATTTATATGAATGTCTTGAGTTGAGAGGGTCCTCAACAAGTGAATTTTGGAGGGATTTCAGGAGAGAAAAAAAAAACATTATTAGTCATTTACTATTCAATTACCACAACTAATTATGACTGCCATGCCACAACCCCATAGGTTTTTAGCCCACTAAGTAGGGTTACTAACTTCAAACACGAATATCTCTCAAACTGTGAAGAATTATTCCGCATGCCATATATCCACAGAAGAATATCAACGAGTAGAATCCATATAGAATATCTTTGACTTATAATAGAGTAAGTTGTCAAGTCAAAATGCCCATGCAAAATTGGGATAGCCCCTAGTGCTACTTGGGTTGACATCAATGACAATCACTAATCAACACACTAGATGTTGGTTTACCATTGCATTGTAGAGAGGAAACATCTTTGTTTGCAAATCCATTCAATCTTTCATCTGTCACTCCTGAAAACGCAGAGGGTGAAAAATCTTATTTCTCATCAACCCCTCTGTATGATTCATTAGATCATGAGGATGCTGATGAACATCTTGTATTTTTTTATCATGGTTATTGTGATATGTCCACTAGTTCATTTGATCATGATGTTGATTCAAATGTTGTTGATATTTCTAAGCCATCGGTATTTGATGATCTACCTGTTGATGAAGTGGAAACCCCTCAAGCTATCGAGGCACTTCAGCTTGCACAGTTGGTTATGTTAGGTTATCGCAGTCTTGAGGTTGGTTCTGCTCTTGATTAGGAATTTGTTGAAACACCCTAGGCTCCTCATCACTCTCTTGTTTGCATTGAATATCAATCATGTTCTCAAATTTAACTTCGTCCACTCGAATCACATGATCCTATTTCTCATACATTGGAGGAGTCATACACAATGATCATTGTTTCTCAGTGAAAGTTTTCTTTTATTTTCATGTTTGTTCATTTGTCAAGGTCAAAAGAGTGTACATGCTTATCATTTGTGCAAAGTGTGTTGCTACGCCATGGTACATCCACAAAATGTTTGCCTTGCATATTTACTTTTTTCTTTGCTGAGGAAGCATTTAAACTCAAAGCATGTTGGTCTTCATTGTCTTATCTTTTTTTTTTGTTGGTTTTCATGTATATATTTCTTGACAACCATGCCTTCACCAACATGGGTCAACCAATGCGCGAGTGGTTGCATTGGAAATATCTCTTCACATGAGTAGGCCCATGCACTGTTTATCTTAGGAGTAGGAGTAGTGTTTGATTTCGTGCTTGTTTATTTCTTGATTGCTTTGATTTTCTTTTTTTGTTTTTCTTTGCTTTACTTTTGACCTTTGCTTTCTTGGTTTTTTACTTGTTTTCACCTGTAGGTTAGCTTCCCATGAAATCGTGTTTGGCTCTTGAGACAAGCCAGGCAAAAGATAAGAGGAAATGTACAACTATCAACATTTGGTTATTTGTCTATTCTCTCTCTTTATGATGATCTTGTGTTCTTCAATCAATGATACCTTGATGGAAAATATGTATTGTTCATAGTGAGTCTTGGTGAAGTCACAATGCTTGCACTTTAACTAGTATTGCCTACTCTAATCGATTATTCTATTATTTGGTTAACCCTTGTCATCTTAGTCTAATAGAGTAAGGTGAGGGGAGAAACCTTAAAAATTATGTTACAAGTATACATAACATACTTCGTAGTAGGGACAACCTCTTCTGCTCTAAATAAGTTAGGATCCCTCTTCTTCCTCATGAAAAATAAATAAGTGCCTATG
>APFE031134642.1:195991-209921 GCA_000404065.3 Pinus taeda
ATTTATATTACTTGTGCACCAATATACCCCTCATCCCCAATCGAAACAACTCAGTTGACTTGGCTTGGTATGTGTGTTGACCGATCAAAAGGATGGTAGGGACTATATATTTCACTCAAGCTAGTGAGGAAGCTGTGATGATCAAAGAATCGAATAATACTTATGAAAGAGTTAGACTCACTTTTCACAAGACCGCCCTCCAAAATTTTGGCTCGCATGAAAATTTTAGAGCCTATGGTGGATCCTGTGATTGATCATTCCTTGGTCACTTATTGGTAGTATGATGATCTCAAGGTCCCCTCCTTGATATTAAGATTTTTTTTATCTTTATGCAGCACATGCCATCTTTGGGCATGGGGATTATCGTTTATCATGCAAAGGGAATTTTATTATGCTTCAAGGGGAAATCTTTGTGTGTATGAGTTGTTCTTATTACATAGACATGTTTCACACTCACTTCATGCACTCTTTTCACGAAGGTTGTTGCGTCAAGCATAGTATATTTTATATTTTTTGGACGGTTTGTTTTGTATCACTAAGTGTTCAAGTGTGTGATCATAGTCAAGTTCTCTCACTGTTCACATTAGTTCCACAGATCCCACACTTAACCAAATTTTGGGGTGCCCTAGCAACTTAGCCTCATCAGCTTTTTGAAACTACACACTTTTCTTTTGTAACCATCAATCCTTTCCCTTGCCTACTGGAACTATGCAATGCACAGAGACCTCATCCTCCCGTGGCATCCAAAACTGTGTAGTCATTTCCTCTAGTGTCCTTCCCTCATCCAGAACTCATTGTCTCTAGAAACTGCGTAGTATTGTCCCTCAGCTGCCCAGTCTTCCTTGCATATAGAAAATGTGTAGAGGTGTCCTCCTAGGACCCCATCTTGTAGTAGTGCCTTGCATCCCAAAACTATGCATTGTTGTCCCAGCTGTCCAGTTTTCCTAGCATTCAGAAACTACATAGATGTCCTCCCAGGACATCATCCTGGCAACAATCACTACCCTCTGAAACTATGCAGATGTATATCTCAGTGATAGTAAGGAAACATGACATGCTAGATGAATCTCAGGGATTTGAGGAGAAAGACCAAGGAACTGAGTTATGATAATAAATTGGGACCACAAAAAAATTCGTTGAGCACATAACCATCTAGAGGGTAAGTATGGTAAGTAAAGCTCATCCTTTTTAAATACGTCTCTTAGTGTAGCTTGAAGTATTGTTGATCATCACCATATCATTCTATCTTCAATGAAATGCATGGTTGCAAGCAGTGAAAGTCATTCAATGTGTTTCCTCTATGTGTCTTGCTCCTCGTCGCTTGTTAGACCAACGATCATCTTTTGGCATATGGATTTCTTTTTCATTCTTTTGATCTTCTTATTGAGAATTTGAAGTTTTTTCTTTGTGTGCTTGAATTATCTCCACTCTATGAACTTTGGTCAAACTCACACACAAAGTTGTAAGCACAGTCGCACAAGTGTCATCACCGTCGTCCAGAGGTCTACCTTAAGTGTCACACTTGTCACTCTTGGCTTTAGGACAGTCTCACTGAGCACATGTTTTCTCTTGTCGGTTTGTGCTATCTTGTCATCAAGGTATGCAAAGTGTGTGATCACAGTTTACCTTTCATCAAGAAACCACATAGATGTCCTCTCAGGAAGTCATCATTACAGCAGTCAGTGCATGTTGAAACTAGGTAGATGTGTCTCTTAGAGACCACAAGGAAAGATGACAAGTTAGATGACTCTCAAGGAGTTGAGGAGAAAAACCAAGGAACTGAGTTATGATAAAAGATCGAGATCGCGTGGAAACTCTGTTGAATGCATAACCATCTGGAGGGTAAGTATGGTAATTAAATCTCATCCTTTTGAAATAGATATCTTAGTGTAGCTTGAAGTATTGTTGATCATCGTCATATCATTTTGTATTCAGTGACATGCATGCTTACAAGCACTGAAAATCATTCCATGTGTTTCCTCTATGTCTTACTCATTTTCGCTTTTTGGACCAATGGTTGTCTTTTGGCATATGGATTGCTTTTTCATGATTACAATCTTGTTATGGAGATTTTGAAGGTTTGTCTTTGTGTGCATGAATTCCCTTCACTCTGTGAACATCGGTTGCACCGACACAAAAAGTTGTAAGCACAGTCATGCAAGTGTCATCACAGTCGTCCAAAGGTCTACCTGAAGCATCACACTTTTCACTCTTAGGTTTAAGACAGACTCACTAAGCACATGTTTTGTCTTGTTGGTTTGTGTTGTCTTTTCATCAAGGTATGAAAAGTGTGTGATCATAATGTCAATTTTTCACTGGTTCACTCGCCTACCACAATTAGATTATTTTCCTGAAAATTTCTCCGACCAAACAACCTGCTTAAATCGGACCCCGACTAAGATGCACTGTGCAATCTTAGCCCTCAGTGACCTTTATCTATTGTCCATTATTGTGCAGTGCTTGAGGTTCTCCTCTAGGTCAGCTGCTCTGTAGAATCTGAAAAGTGAGTAGCTTGTCTGCCTCCCAGAACTACGCATGCCCAAACTGAACTGTGCATTTCTCAAGCACAGTTATTTAGCCTCCCTCTAGTATGCTAGAAAAATGCATTGCACTGAGACTCGGGGCTGCACGGCTCTCCAAAATTGTGTAGACATGCCCAGGTGATTTCCATATTTGCGTACCCTGCACTGCCTTTAGAAATTGAGCAATCATGATCAACAAGGCCTCTACTACCTTTCTCTATACTTTCTCTAGAAAATCCATAGTCCTTCCTAGTATGTCCTTTGTTGGATTGCTCTGCACTTCTCCAAGAAACTGTGCAGAATTCCCAGCTGGTCCTCTAAGTGACATTTCCTCTCTTCCCCTTGAAAACTTCGCAGTAGTTCCCTTTGTAGCCTGCTCTATCCTTCCCCTGGAAACTACATATAATTGACCAACAATTCCTCTCCAGCTCTATTCTGTCCTCCCTCTGGAAACTGCACAAAAATTGTCCTTCTGAGGGTCACATCTTGCAGTTGACACTGGTGATTCTCATTGCACAATTCTTCCTCCCAATGGCCACTACTCAGTTTTTGCTAATAGTGCAGACCGAGATGTGGAATTCCTCATCCCAGCCGAAGTTTTGTTCTATGCAATTTCAGTGTCCTGTCCTCTCTCCCAATCACCTGGACCCAAACATGGAAAAACATGCATCATGCTAGACTAGGATATTTTCAGATTTGATGTCGTCCCATCATGAGTGAATTGTAGAAACATGTACATTGATGGAACATGGTGAGATGATGAGTGGGATGAAGAAGGAGTGCATGTTAGAATAGTTTCTTGTAACTAGATAGACATATAAAGAACATCGAGCATCAAGAGAAAGGAGTAAATGCATGGAACCATCTTGCAAATACCAAGACTATTGAAGACCCCGTAGCATCAAGTTATGTGGAGGTGAAGACAAAGCACACCCAAAGACACATCCACTACTTAGCAATGCAACAACTGGACATGGACACCATAGTCAACTAGTACATGTCAATAGTGATATGTCAAGTTGTGTTATGTGTTTTCTCAGCCACCTCACTACTATAAGCCATATCTATTGTAATCAAATGTAATGTAAAGTGAAATTCCAAGTGTCACCGGTGGAATGCAAATATTCATATGTAATTTATATGTAAAGAAGTTGAAGAGTCATGACTATAGTCTAAGAGTCAAAGGGGAATGTCAAGGATCACCCTACCCTTTGCTATATATGGAACCTCATAACTCATATAATGAGATTTTGGGAACCAACTTTTGCTAGGCATTGCTTAGAGAGGATTTGCAGAGTATTAAGATGAGCCTTGGCTTCTCCACAATGCAGAGTGAGTACATCTATTTGGAGGAGCAGGTGGTGTTGACTGTAATTTTCCACTATTGGGGCTAGTGGTTGTCATGGTTGTATGTATGGATGGAACTTTCACTTTATATAATATAACAGAGTGAGCATGTCTTCATGCATATTCTTTTATTGTAGTTGGAATATTCAGGTTGATTTAGAAATGTATGTCATTTAAATTACGCATTCATTTATGAACTACTTTGTATATGATTGTATCAATCCTGTTGGAATCGTGTTTTTGGTTTAACCCGTCACCCTGAATTGTGGACTATTCCATTTCCAACCCGTGATGTCATTCTGCTTGTGGGTTCCTTTGAAGCTGCATATTATTATAGGTTTCTAAGGGACACACTTCCTTTTCCCTTTCGTGTGTTATAACCCCCATGCATCTCTCTTTACGCACCTCAAGGTCACACACTTGCTTCTGACAAAGATATCTTGCTGACCTTTGTGCACTACCGCAGTCAAGCCAGTACTTTACTACCCACTACTGGGACTCCCACTCTAGACAATTTGAGTTATAATTGGAACTTCTTACCGGGGAGATCCCCTGGCATTTTGGTGAGTCCATCACCTTCAACACAAGACGATCTATTTGATACTTCATTGTTCGTTGACCCTAGATTCAACTCTGATCTAGTTCTCGCCCCAGGTGACTATGTCGATGTTTGACATCAAAGATGGTTCAAGATCCTGCGGTTCTACATTAATCAAATTTGCTCCCCTCTACTGATTGCGCTCCTCCCACCTAGAGATTCATTCTAGAAAATCTTCTATTAATCTGAATTGGATCATTATATTGTTTTTCAGCTACCTCGATGCATTTGGAGTGGAAAAAGTGGAGGAATCAACTCACAAGACCATTTTTAGTAGCAGGACCCTATTTGGCAAAACAAGGTCCGAAACCTTTAGGGGGCGTTTTTAGGCATCAAATGATTGTTTTTTTTGGGGTAAAACATTTCCTCTAAATCATAGCATCTTATAATGTTGTTCTACACACAAAGAGATTTCCAACAGCATAATAATCGTGTCAATCGGAGTTCGTACGAAAAATTTATGCCACTCAGAAGTTGACCTTCCTGTCTTCAGACCTATAGTTCGGGAGGATGTTGTGTTAACCCCCATTATTCATGGAAAAGGGGCTAGTCACATGTTTGTGATGTAAAAGACTCTAGAAGAGTCTATTTTGTAACTCTAGTTAAGAGTTGATGTTGTCAAACTTAACCACTAGTAGGCTATCAGCCTGTGTTATAACTGGGCCACTAGGAGGAAGAGGCATTTTCCATTCTTTCAAGAGAATTTTGTTCCATAGTTGAGAAAAGATAGCCAAGAGAGATAGGAAGTAGAGCACACAGAGAGGATTTGTGCACTGTAGTAGCCCATAGGCCACAAACATTACTTATTTGTATCAGCAGCCATATTTCCAGTCAAAGAAAGAGAGCGAAGCAGCCTCACCTTATAGTTGGGTTTTCTCTTGAAAGGGTTTCCCATAGAACATATCTTGTGTATTATGTGTGTGTGAAATTATGTTGTTGTCTACATTTCTACTTTATTTACTTTTACATGCATGCACTAATTATAGTTAATTTTACAAATCAAGAAATTAAATAAAAATATAATAATGTAGAATCTCAGTTTTTTAATATAATAACATCAGATATGTTGTGATGAACTATTCAATGGAATACCCATGGAATTTTACGGATCATTTGGTATCAAAGTGGGTTTCTTTGGGTATTTTTTGGAGATTGTAGGGATCTAGATCGGCGATGCCAGAAATCACAAAACCCTAATCATGGGTGACAAATCTGTAAATGAACCTTGAGATCCTATAGAGGTGAGGTATTCACAGCTCGAAGAACAAGTCACAAATATAAACCTAAATGTAAACCTCCTCATGGTTTCCCTGTGCAATAATTTGGGGATATTTTGAGGAAAAGTGGGTTTTAATGGAGAGGAAAGATTAGAAGGGGGATCAGGAGATCACGAAGACATAGATAAATAGAAGAAGAAATAACACGGAAAAGATCAACCTAGTTTGAGTGTTTTATTGTTCTAGTGTAGAATCTTACAAAGTTCGAGATGTAATTTATTTTCTTATTAATAAAATTACATGTTTGAGGACATTTCTGCCATTACAATCCTATTTAAAGTGGAATCATAATTTGATATCAAGCCATACCATGGTGAGAACAACGCTCTAAAGTTGAACCACTAATTGTAGCAACTGGAACATTATTTCAGTGTCCATCAGATCGAGGAAGGGTAGAAGATCTCATCTGAGTGGCTAAAATTGGATGGCCATGCACTAACTTGGTGGGAGAGCCACACGAAAACCTGGAGGTTGGAGGGAGAACCTCTAGTGACTAAGTGGGAGGATTTCAAAACCCTCATTAAGTCATAGTTTGATCACATTGGGTACATGGAAGACCAATGGATATGGTTGATTTACTTTAGGCAAAATCTAGGCCAAAGCACGCAAGAGTACACCATAGAATTAATAAATATGGCTATAATGTTGGCTGTCTCTCAAAATAACCTAGATGTACTCAAGTATTTGGGGAGTCTACACCACCATCTGCGTGAGCAAGTGATGTTGTTCAAGCCCAAAACAGTGGACAAGGTTTGTGTATAGGCACAATACCTAGAGAATATAGGCCTAAAAAGAGCACAATAAAGTGGATCGAAGAAAAAGGAGCAACAAGACGTTTCTATGGATGGGAAGATGAAGCAAAAGACGGGAAAAGATAAAAGGATGGCAGCCAAAACACACCAGTGAAAAGATCCTAGCAACCATTGTAACCACATCAACATTTATTGCCATACAAATGAGAAGTGTTGGAATGTGAATCCAGAGCTAAACCCGAAGAACAAGAAGAAAGGTAGTAAGAATAAGAATATCATGGCGAATGATTCAAGAAACCAAGTTGTAAGCATCTCATACATGGATGAGAAGAGCATTTGTACATCAGTGCAGAAGGAGGTGAGTTTGAGTCGCAGGGAAAATTTTAGGGGCTAATATTCGTAGGTGGGCTAATTTTCCATGTTTTTTTTCTAAAAAAAGATTCACCAATTTCCATTTTTTTGAAAATTGATTCGCCTAAATTTTATAAGATAAAATTATTTTACCCTAAAAATTTCCAAAATTTTATATATACTAATATAAAATATTTAGAAACCTAAATATTTTTACAAAAATATCATCAAGAATTCACAATTTTACATATTGGGGACTAGTAATATTCGCCAAGGTTTCTAAAATTTATGATAAACTTCCATCCTTAAAATTTTCCTTGCTGAGTATCCCTCAACAATTTGAAGAGAAAGAAATGACCAAACTCTTCCATTTAAAGATACAGGCCAAGAAGATGAAGATTGATGCTCTGTTTGACTCAGGATCGCAGGAAAATCTCATAGCAGCATAGCTAGTCAAGAATTTGGGACTAGAATTTCATGATCATCCAAACCCATATCCACTGGGATGGGTACATAAGGATGCAGAGCTAAAAGTAAAAAAAAGTGTAAAATAAGATTTGCTATCAATGCTGATTTTAATGATGAAGTAGATATGGATGTGGTTCCCTTTGATGTATGTGGATTTGTGTTTGGGAGTCCATACATGTACATGCCTTATGCAATATTCATGAGGAGATCTAACTAGTACAAGCTCATCAAGGATGGAAAATAATTTATCATCAACATGCACAAAGGCAAGTCGAAATTTTCACTAGTAAGTGCCAATCAAGCCAAGAAATTGATCAGTTCCAGCAAGAAGTATGTTTTATTATTTTAAAGACAAAATCAGTATGTAGAGGAGTCAATAAGAGGCAAGGCATGCCTAGATGGGTGTATTAAGAAACAAAAAGAACAATTGGAGGAGTTATTACAGGTATACATGGACATGTTCCAAGAGCCTAAAGGGCTAGAACCTAAGAGAGAAATGGAGCACAAGATCCAGCTATTGCCAAACTCCCCATTGCCAAATATTGGGTTGTATAGGCAATCTATTATAGAAGCAAATGAGATGAAGAAATAGCTACAACAATTGCTGGAATAGGGTGTCATTCGACCGAGTATAACACCATGTGGGTCACCCGTCATCATTGTGCCAAAGAAGGATGGGACTTGGAGGATGTGTATAGATTATAGGCTGTTGAATAAAATCACACTCAAGAACATATACTCCCTACCCAGGATAGATGATCTGCTAGATCAATTGCAGCAAAAAAAATATTTCATCAAGCTGAAATTGAAGTTTGGATATGACCAGGTTCGAGTCAAAGAAGAAGATACATGGAAGACTGCCTTCAAAACTAGGCAAGGTTTGTATGAGTGGTTATTTATGCCATTTGGCCTGTGTAATGCACTAGCTACAGTTATGTAATTAATGAATGATGTATTGCACCCTTTTATAGATTGATTTGTTATTGTCTATTTGGATGATATACTGGTATATAGTGCTACTTGGGAGGAGCATATTTCACATTTGTTGCAGGTGCTGGAAACATTGAAGAAGCACCAGCTACTAGAAAATCTCAAGAAGTGCGAGTTTGCACAACAATCCTTGGTTTATTTTGGGTATGTGATTGGTGGGGGAGAATTTAAGATAGATTCTTCCAAGATGGAGGCCATCATGAAATGGTCAGTGCCTACTAATGTTATTGAGGTTAGGAGTTTCATTGGAGTAGCACAGTACCTAAAGAAATTCGTAGCATCATTTTCAACAGTAGCAATACCTCTCCATGCCATAATAACAAGTGAAAGAGTTTCTGGTAGGGAAAAGGGTAGCATAAGGCTCTCGATGAGTTAAATAAGAAGATTAGTGAAGCACCAATTTTGGCATTACCAAACTTGCAACAACCCTTTGAAGGGGAGACAAATGCGGGTGGGTAGTTCTTAACTACCCTACCTACGATAATAAGCTATATGCAATGGTGCAAGTTGTGAAGAAGTGGAAGCACTATAATATGGGTAAGGAGGTAATAATTGACATAGATCACCATCTGTTATAGTACTTGTAGGCCCAGAATAAGCTACAACAGACCAAGCATTGCAAGTGGATGGGGTTTTTATATTAATTTCATTTGGTGATAAAGTATAATAAGGGAAGCACAAACAATTTGGTCGACATGGTTTCAAGGCCACCCACATAAAATATTATAACTTTGGGGACTCTTATGCACATGGAGCCATTCACCCATGATGCATACAAAGAAGCATATTTAGAAGATGAGGACTTTAAGGAGGTGTATCAACAGTTACAGAGTCAGATTCATGTGCATGATGGTGACAACATCATTGACTACCATGTTTAGGATGGGTTACTCTACAGGTTGGATAAGCTATATGTTCCTAAACGTGAGAGTTTGCAGTAGATTAGAGAGGCTCACACCTCCAAGGTTGTAGGGCGCTTTGGTGTAGGGAAGACCATGGTTAACTTGCAGAGGTATGTGTATTAGCCTAAGATGCAAGAACAAGTAGCTAGGTTCAGAAGAGGATGCATATTTTGTTGTACAAGCAAGACTAGCAATAGGAAATAGGGTCTGTATCATCCCATACCAGTACCTACTCATCCTTGGGAAAGCATTTCCATGGAATTTGTGGGAGGTTTACCGACAAGCAAGAAGGGACATGACTACCTATTCATGGTAGTTGACAGGTGAAGAAAGATGTGTATTTTGATGCTATGTAAAAATATGAACAACAGGCAAGAAGCAACACACTTGTTCATTGGAAAGGTCTAGGTACACTTTGGGATACCAAGGAGCATCATTTCATACATGGATACAATATTTCTCAGTCCATTATGGACTACATTTCAGGAAAATATGGATATGAAGTCGAAGAGATCTACAACATTCCATCCCCAGAGAGATGGGCATAGATAAGTAGTCAACATGAATTTGGTGCAACTTCTGAGGGGTTACAACTAGAAGCGTCTGAAGACTTGGGTTGAAAATTTGGTATATACAAAACATTCTTATAACAGAGCGTCCACATCCACACTTCATAGGAAAGTCCCCACTTGAAACGTTTTTTTGGATATTTTCCACCTTCACCTTTGGATATTGCATATGGGTAGCAAGGAGGAGTGAAGGAACAAATTACAAGAGATGCTTTGAGGGCTAAAAATTTTATAGAGAAGATTAGGTAGATCCATCTATAGGTACAAGAAACAATGGAAATTTGTAGGTGAAGTATATGGCCTTGCATGATCAACATAGAACAGAGAAACCATTCAAGGTGGGAGATAGAGTATGACTACAATTGAACAAGGAGCAGCTGCAGGGACCTGGTAAGAAAATCAAGGCTCTAAGATATGGTCCCTTTGAGATACTGGAAACAGTAGGTGATAATTCTTATCTACTCATTTTACCACCATATATGCACAGTTACTCAATTATAAATGTAGAGAATTTGAAACTTTATGAGCCTTCCATGCTAGATCAAGAAGAGGAACAGGCCCTACCTTCTGTGGAGGATTTGGCACGAGATGCTAAGGGATAGTTGACAGAGATATGGTTTTGCAGAAGAGGTCGAGAAATACAAGACAAGGGCAGCAAGAACTTTGGAATATTAGGTTGAAGGGACAACTTCCAGGCAAAGCTAAATGGTACACCAAAGAGAAGGTGGAGGAAAAAATTTCCTCACCTCATTTAGTAAATGATTTTGGGGAAAAAAAGCATCCAAAAATGGGGAGGTGTGATCAAAATTGGATCATTATATTGCTTTTCATCCATCGTGATGCATTTGGATTGGAAAAAGTGGAGGAATCAGCTAATAGGACCGTTTTTACCGGTGGGACCTAGTTTGGAAAAACATGGTCTAAAACCTTCTGGGAGCATTTTGAGGCATCAAATGACGTCTTTTTGGCATAAAATTTTTCTTCCAAAGCTTGGAACCTTCTCATGTTATTCTACACACAAATATCTTTCCAACAACACAAAAATCATGTCAATCAGAGTCTGTATGCAAAAATTATGCCACTAAGAAATTGACCTTCCTATTTTCACACCTATAGTTCAGGGGGATGCTACGTAAACCCCCATTATTCATGGAAAATGGGCTAGCCACATGTTTGTGATGTAAAATACTCTAGAAGATTCTATTTTGTAACTATAGTTAAGAGTTGACGTAGTCAAATTTAACCACCGGTAGGCTATCGGGTTGTGTTATAACTGGGCCACTAGGAGGAAGAGGCATTTTCCATTATTTCAAGATCATTTTGTTCCATAGTTGAGAAAATATAGCTAGAATATAGATCACACTAAGAGGATATGTGCACTGTAGTAGTCCATGGGCCACAAACATTACTTCTTTGTAACTGCATCCATATTTCCAGACAGAGAAAGAGAGCGAAGTGCCCTCACCTTCTAGATGGGTTTTCTCCTTAAAGGGTTTCCCAGAGAGCATATAGTGTGTATTATGTGTGTGTGAACTTATTTTTCATTCTCTACTTTTTTTCTTGATATATTTTTACATGCATGCACCAATTACAATTAATTTTACAGATTTAGAAATTAAATAAAACTGTTGGACACCTAATCCTAAAGGGTTAGCGTGGAAGCCGAATGGACAAAGCAGTCCAAGAGACCTTGGGATGTGAATCCCAACGGTCACCAAATGTACTATAAATGTATATCAGATTGTTAATAAAAATAAAATGCATGCTTTATCTTTTGATCTGTTTCTCGTTAACCATGTCTGTTTAACATGGTATCAGAGCCATGATGAGCGGCCTGTTTTCCCTGAGCAACTAATCTGAGTTGCCTTGAATAGTGCTGGCCCAGTCTTCATTACCTGAAGAACGCCTGCCTGCCTTCCTGAAGCTGCATACCTAATTTCTGAAGGAAATGCCTGGCCTGCACACTGCTGAGGAAATGGTAAAGCTGGAAACACTGTTGATTTGCTGAGTAAAACGCACGCTGCTGACAAAATGGTAAATCTGGAAACACTGCTGATTTGCTGAGTGAAACGCATGCTGCTGACAAAATGGTAAAGCTGGAAACACTGCTGAGTTGCTGAGTGAAACGCACACTGCCTGACAGACGCTTGAAGGAAATAAAATGCCTGCTGACAAGGAACGCAGGAACGCCTGAAGAGCACAGGTCCACTGGTATCATCGAAATTCCAGGTGATCTTATTTGGCCACGGATTTTTATGCTCGTAAATTAATCATGGAATAAAACAGGATGTGTCTGGTTGAATCTAGCAGAGTTTCAAATCTTATCCTTTCATCATTTAAATATTCGAAAACGTTGAAAGTCCCATTTTACGGTTGAATTTATTGGTTCCCTCCTACCGTATGGCACATCGTTGATCGAATTCCCCACGTGAAATAAATTATGGCTCACCAAACGAGTCATCTACTTACAGTTAGTGTGGATATGAAATGTATGATGGAATCCCTATGAAATCTAAAGCTGTGGAAGCCCTATGAAATCGTCTGCATCCAATCAAACACTTTTGCTTGGCCTTTACAGCCTCACTACGTTAAACCTGTCGAAGCCTTGGAGATAGCCAGGTAGCAAGCAGTCTGCAAAATTCCGTTTTTTGGGCTGTGATCCCATGTGGGTTCCAATTCTCCTCCACGGGCAGTGATTCTCCCTCGTGGCAGTGTTGAGCTCCCTCAGACTTTCTCTCTCACAATCACAATCACACTTGGAGTCCCATCAGAAAATCTATCTTCATGACGCGGTGGAGAAGAACATTAATAGTCCTGTGCTTTTGAGTCTATTATTATGGTGTTGCGTCAACATTTACTTGGAATACTCCTAAATGGTCTGCGGCCAGGATCAGAAGAGCAAACCTTTAAAGCCATCTTAATCATTCGTTGAGGGTTTTCTTTTCATTGGTAATGTTTGAGCAGTCATACAACGTTTTGAGTTTAATTCAGCCGTATGGAGCATTATTGGATTTATTATGAGAAGGGCTTTGCACTTGTGCGTTTTCTCTTTCAAGATTGGTGTATGAAGAATGTTATTGGTGACCTTGAGGAATTCTTCATAGATTCAACGGTTGGATCTTCCAAACAACTACAAAGTTCTGAAGCCTGTGAACAATTGGACCAGCACCTAAATGGTCATAAATCACATCCTCTGCCGTAGATTTTCTGTGTACATAAAGAATCAACTTGTGTGCCTACAAACTTGAATATTCAATAATCAAAAGGACCTTAAATCCCGTGTCTTGCTACAGCACTAAGAAATACACTAACCTAGCTCGAACCATCAAACTGCCTATAGAAGATTCAGAGAAGACTTATATGATGGTTTATTGATGAATGTGCTTCTGTCTGACTAAGTGCTCAGAGTCTACCTATCGTAGTTGTTAGAATAATACAGTTGCACTTAAAGATTGTAATTCATATTGTTGAAGGACGTACTAGGGTTTGAACTGTGCACCAATCTTGATGTCAATATATAGTGAACATTGATATGATGGGAATCTTGCTTATGATTTTTTCTATCTAGTATATGGTTGATATCAGCATCGATATATACTGTGACAGTGTGACTATGCTCTGCATTCTGACAGCCTATGCAGTACTCCATATCCCGTAGATTATGAAATTTGGTTAAAAAAAAGGTTAAGCAGAGCACTGCCTGGCAATGGTCATGGAAAGATGATTGACTATAGTGCTGCTTCAGTGAGGAGTGATGATGTAGCGGAATCATCAGGGACCTCTGCAGCATCTTTGGCCTGAAGCCATACATAATTTTAATTTATTATTGATTAGCTGTAACTGTGTTGGATCCTACAGCTCGACTTTAAAGACAAGTTTGTGGCATATATCATGCATTTGGAAATATTTGCTCCATGTATCTGAACTGGTTTTTTTCTTGTAGGAATTGCATGTTTTCAGGCCATTTTCCCATTTTTTATTTAAAACAGTTTGATACCAAGGCTTAATCCCGAGGCAGAATTCATTGGTTAGCGATGCTATTGAATCATTTATTCGTGCTGATGATGCTACACAGTTCCAAAAGCTAGAATTTCCTTTCATTCATACTGTATTCACAAACTGCCTCTGCCCACACCAAATCCAACGAGAAGAAA
>APFE031134642.1:212873-223177 GCA_000404065.3 Pinus taeda
GGTGACTTATTCAATATATATTTGGTTGAAAACTCACTGTTAGGAATGATTCAAAATAAAATATTTTATTTCATTGTATTTTAGTAATCTTTTCTTAATATTATCAATACCTCTAATAAGACTATTTATCAATATTATACAATTAATGTGACCATTATAAATTAGAGGATAGCTTATCCTCCTTAAATAGGAGGAAAACAAAGATAACTATAAAGGTTTACCATAAAAATATTAAAAGATGAATTATTATATGCAAATAAATTTTGGATGGCTAAACATTTGAAGTTAAAGAAAATAAAAAAGGAAAAGAGGGATAAAACCAAAAGAATAAAAAGGATAAGGGATAGGAAAGGGAGGAAGAGATATGAAGAGAGAGATGGAATCTAGCTTTTACTTAATTTCTAGCCACCATCCCTATTAAGGTTTCTGGCATGCCTCTCAATCTCAATTGCTTCCCTAAGTTTCTTGTGGTGGAAATGATAAATTTTAGCAATGACTATGGATTCTTCAATGCATACATGGTGTTTTGATTTCTTTGCATGTTCTATAAGGGCTAACGTGTAGGAGCGATGGTGTCTAATGTCAGCACCATGTTCATTGATCCTCTACTTAATAGACCTTCCTGTTTCTCCGAAGTATGGGATACCACAAGAGCAAGGGACAATGTAGACCCCTTTCGTGTCCTTAGGGTTAATAGGATCCTTAACAAATCTAGCATAGTTTTTAATGGTATTTAAAGTTTTGAAAGAAGAAGAGACATTAATATTATTAAGAATATGGGAAATCCTATCCGTGGTTCTATGGATATATAGGAGATGAACCTTAGAGATAGGATCAACATGAGCAGGTTTAACCCTAGGCTCTTTGCTTGCTTTGTGAAAGGCATTGAGGCTTGGAGTCTTTTATATCCATTTTTTCAAAAACCTCAAGAAGATGAGATTTCTCTTAATCAAGGTGGTCATCATCATATATTCTTAGAGAACGGGTAGCAAGAGTACTGAGAACCCCGAATTTCTGAGCTAGGAAATGATGAGAACTGGCATGGAGATACTGTTCCGTGTGAATCTTCTTTCAAAAAAATTGTTGACAGACTGAACCATAATCCCTCCTAGAAAGGAAAATGTCAAGAAAGGGAAGGCAACCATTCTCCTCAGCTTCCATTGTGAACTTGATGGAGTCTGACTGAGAATTAAGGTGGTTGAGAAATAGTTCTAGTTTCTCAAGGCCATGAGGCCAGATGACACAAGTGTCATCAACAAATATCTTCCATTTTTTAGGACGTAATTTAGCCAAGGCTAAGGCCTTGGTCTCAAAATATTCCATAAACAAGTTTGTGATCATAGGGGAGAGAAGGGAACCCATCGAAACACCACAATTTTATAATAGAACTCACCTTGGAAACTAAAGAAAGTTGAGGTGAGGTAGCAACCAACTAACTTGGAAGTGTCTTTATCAGTGATGTGATTTATGACATCAATGGCTTTTTGGATGGTGATTTTGGTTTATAAGGAAACGACATCCAAACTAAACAACAAATCTCCAAGTTCTAATTTGATATCTCTCCACTCTTCAACAAAGGAGGAAAACTCTTTCACAAAAGAATCAGTGCAACCAACAAGAGGTTTGAGCTTTTGGGGTAGGAATTTATCAAGAAGATAGGTAGGTACACCTATTGTGTTAACGATAGGTCTTAAGGGGGCCCGAGATTTATGAATTTTTGGTAGGCCATATATTCTAAGGGTAAAGGGATTTCTTTCACTGATCTTTTAGGTAAGGGGATTAAGAGACAAATATGCTTTAATAGTAAATGCAACCTCTTCATAAATGGACTTAAGGGGATTCTTCTTGAACTTGATGTAACCCCCACTACTAGATAGATGGCTTGCCATTTTGTGGACACAATTAGACTTATCAAGAATGAAAACAACTCCACCTTTGTCCACTCTAAGGACGACGATGTCAGGGTCACCCTTAGGGACTTAAGGGAAAGAAACTCAGGCTCGCTTAGGTTTTTCTTAGGAGGATTAGCTTTTCTAAGAAAAATAGCGCAATATTATCTAATAGTCTCCTTGAAATTGTCTGGAAGGTCCTTGATCCCATATTCGATGCTACAGATCATGTCATCAGTAGGAATATTATTAGGGGCAAAGGAAAAATTGAGACCTTTATTAAGGAGACTAAAGATAAAGGCATCAAAGCTTTTGCTCGAGAGATTAATAATATTCTTAAAACATAACATAGATTTATTATTATTGTTGTTGTTGTTGTTGTTACTATTATTATTATTATTATTAAGCATAAAAGAGGACTCGGGGTTGTTATTGTTGTTATGAGAAGAGGAGTAAATCAAGTTATTATTATTAATAATATTCCTTTTTTCCCCTTGGAAAAAATCATAATTTTCATTATATTTTGGAAAATTACATGTTGTAAATGTTGATTGCATATGCATGATAAGGGATGTAAGTCTGTTAGGTAAAGAAAAAAACAAAAAAGTATGAGTTTTCCATGTAGGGGGACTCTATCCTCAAAATATGTTTCTGTAATGTTTTTCAAAATTTTACTCTACACAGAGAGTTTGTTCCTATACATATAGTTGTTAATATAATAAAGTCTGATAATATAAACAAGAAACAGACAAACATAAAATAGAAAAGATCCTGTTGAGCCTATACTGAAAGGTCCATAAAAGGTCGATGATAAAATTGAAAGTGTTCTCCATTCCTTTGTTCCTCTATCAACCATGTATCATGGGGCTTGATCACTGCCTCTTTGGATAATTTGTCAGCAAGTGTGTTTCATTCCCTGAAAATATGACGACATATAAAGCTATCAAAAAATAGTGATGTATCTATGGACCTCATCCAAGATGGGCCGCAAAGTGTAAGCATGACAGATAGATGTTTTATTGATCCAGCTGCAAACAATTTTTGAATCCCCAAACAATGGTAAGTTTCTGCAATGTTTTTCAATAGCAAATTGTATAAGATATTTAGCTATAATGAGCTATGCAAAGTTATTGGTGCCTTCTCCAAGCCCCATCTGTATATGAATGTGGTGGGAAGTAGATAGGTAAAGGGCAACACCACCCCCACACCCATCATCTTATGCTGATACATCAAAATATTCCCAAGGGTGGGTGTAATCTATGTTTTCTGGAATGATATGTCTTGCGGGTGAAGTTCCTTCACCTTTGGGTATGTTCCTATAATATGCCAGTAGTCTAGCAGAGATGGAGGGCTAGTGAGGGGAGAGATCCTAAAATATGAGATGGTTTCGGGCAATCCAAATTTCCCAGCAGATAAGGAGGGGTAGGTTCTTGGTTTTCAATGGGGATGTTGATGACCACAAAATGTTCCACACCTCCCTGATAGTCCAGCCCCTCCAAGAGCACTGCGAAGGGATGTTATCAAGTGTAGAAGTCCAGAGAAGAGTAGTAATGGAACATGAGATAAAAATGTGATTCGCTAATTTAGTGTTGTCTTTGCATAAACATGTAAAGGGCCCATGTTATCCTCTCTTTATCGGATTATATCCAGTGGGGATTTTATGCTTCAGGATTGACCACATAAGTAGTCTAGTTCTTGGGGGGCTTTAAGCTTCCACATCCCTTTCCACCATGTATCCACTAGCGGAGGTTTGTGTATAGTTTCCAGAAATAGATATCCATATTTTGGTGAGTATCGACCATTTTTAGCATGTGCCCATATAATCTCATCCTTCCCTTTTGTTATTCTGATATGTGATTCTGTTAAGGCCACTATGTAGTCTTTCTAGTAGTGATGCCATTTAGGAGATATGAGGAGACTGTGTGCGGATTTCCATGCTTGATGGAGAAATGTGGATCTCTCTATGTTTGCAACGTGATTGATGTGTGTGATGCCAGAGTTGTTGAGATGTTGCTTGAGTTCATCTAGTAACTTGTCTGCATTTCCACACCCAATCCATGGATCAAGCCCAATGTGGATAGATGAGCCATCTTGGTTTTTCTAGGTGAGCCCTTCTCGAATTAGTGGCAGGGAGTTTAGAATTGCTTTCCAGATGACCGAGATACCAGTTCTATTCCAGCTAGTCTATCTCAACCAATCCATTATTCTTAAAGGCTCGATATATTTGGAGGATACCACCTTGGACCAGAGACTATGTGAAGTGATTAATTACCATCCCAGTTTGGTCGCAAGCATCGAGGAGAAATCTTCCAATTTTTTTATCCCCCAACCACCCCATTTCTTTGTGAGAGTGAGCATATCCCATTTTCCCATGCAAATATCCTCCCCTCTTGTTTGCCTTTCCAAAGGAATCTACAACATAAGTTTTGAATTCTGGCAAAGATTCCTCTTAGTATCCATTTTAGGGACATCCAGTAAACTAGGGTGGCTTCGAGGACAACTTTCATGAGAACTAGCGTTTCTGCCCTGGAGAGATACTTGTGATACCAGATATTAAGCCTATGTTCTAACTTTGATATCAACCATGTCCAATCAGCTATTTTGTAGCTGAGTGGCTTCAACCTGTAGCCCATATATCTGAGACCCTCATCCAACTGCAGCAATGTGAAAGGAAATCTGTGTAAAGCATACTATACCTCATGACGTGAGAATTTGGCTATAGTGAGAGTGGATTTTGAATTATTGATGACCATACCAGTTGTAGTTTGGAAGAGTGTGATGGTCTGCTACAAGGTAGTGATATCTCCAATTCCACCATTTAGGAAAATCAACACATCATTAACAAAGAGGATATGTGTTATCATGCACCTGTCAGTGATCCTGATTGCCATTATCCTTCCTCTAAGGTGCATATATTTGATTAGTCTGCTGAGCCCTTCCATAAATAATAAGAAAAGAAGCGGGAACAAAGGCAATCCTTGTCTGAGGCCTCTTTCATAATGGAAAAAAGGGGATGTTGCTCCATTTATCAAAACACTAAAGGAGATATTTGAGATACAACACATTATCCATTTGATGAACCCATAAGGGAATCCTAAATGTGTAAGGATCATTCTGATATATAGACAACTTACTCATTCAGAAGCCATTGAGAGGTCAGCTTTGAGGATCATACCTTTAATCTTCTTCATCTGTATAGAGTGTAATACTTCTTGGGTTATGCCAACCGCTTCATGTATCTGGCAGTCTTGAAGGAACAAAAATTGTTCAGAGGAGATGTGGGTGGAGAGAATGGGTCAGAGGTGATTTGCAATGATTTTTGAGATGATTTTATATATGCAATTACATAGGGAGATGGGTCTAAAGTCATTGAAAGTTGACGGGTTGTCAGATTTGGGAATGAGGGAAATGAATGTGGAGTTGATGGCCCCATGCATATGTCCAAATATCCTTCATTCCTCTATGGCCTTGAGAAGGTCATTTCCAAGAGTTTCAAAAAAATCCAAATAGAACTCCACCGACCATCCATCAGGCCCTGGGCTCTTGTCCCTCTTAAACCATTTCAGGGTAGCTTCCAATTCCCCGATAGTAACTTCTCTGTTAAGCTCCATGGCATCCTCCTGGTCAACGAAGCGAGGGAAGAGTTGTGCTACTCTTATGACTTTAACTATGGTGGCATTGCAAGGTTCCTGATAGATTCTCTTGAAATGAGAGGTGGCAAGAGTGACCAATTGATGAAAAGTATCCACCTCATTTACCTGTTCATATGTCAACTTCCATATGGTAGTGATTTCCTTTCGTCCATTAGAAAACTTGTGGAAGAATTTATTGTTATCATCCCCCTCCAATAACTAGATTTCTCTACTTCTTAGTCTCCAGGTTTCCTCTCTTTCCTTAAGAATCTTCCCCCTCTTAGATATTAGGGCAATGAGCTTATCTTTTTGTTCCCTAGATATAACAACCCCTCCTAATTCTTCCTCCATATCAGAAATTTCAGATTCAAGGTTTCTTAGATCTTATTCTTCCTAAATTCTCTTATTATGGGCCCATATTTTTGATAACTTATTTAGATCCTTTAAATTGTTGACATAACCTTCAGTTATGTTCCCTCCAGCAGCAGGAGGGTGAGAGTTCCGTAAGATTGTGACCATCTAATTATAGGTGGCATCCTTAAGCCAGGAGGAGTTAAATTTAAAGGGGGATCTAGGCTTACTTATGCCACCCCTAATACCATGATATGTAGGCAGGTGATCTGATAATCCACCTGAACCTACCCACTGTCGATAAGAGAAACGACCCTCTAGAAGTTGTTCCTTTATAATGAATCGATCAAGCCTTCTGGAAAGGCTATCATCTCCACATCTTTTATTTCTCTAAGTCGGAACCAACTTTACAAAGGCAATGTCAATGAAACTATGAGTCTCCAAGATGTTTTCAAAGTAGGAAAATAGGGGGTCAACTTGGTCATGATGTCCCCAAGATTCTGAGTAGCCCAGAGAGAAATTAAGATCCCCTCCCAAGATGATATTGTCAGATTACAGGATGTTTGACGACAAAAGGTTCTCCTAGAAGACCTCTCGATGGTGACAAGGCCCATAGACATTTATCAACCTGATCTCTGTACCCAACTTGGATGAGAATATGTCAGCTCCAATGAACACATAACCACCCTAGATGCTATTCGACTTGATAGATAAGGGGTTATATCCCAAGGAAATACCCCCCGATCGTCCAATAATGTCGTTCGCATGGAGGACCAATCTTGGAAGCATGGACTATAGGAGGATAGATATGGCATCAGTAGGTCCCAAGGTTTCTTGAAGGAAAACTACATCAACAGATTTAGATTTTAGTAGCCTATGCATAGATAGGTTCTTATCGGGGCTAGCTATCCCCCTACAATTGAACGAGAGCATCTTCATGGGGGAGACTCACTTAGGAAGTTTGATGCTCTAAGGACCCTGTCAAGTGTAGATTGCCTCCCCAAAGTGATTTCCTCCCCTGCCTTCTATTTGGCTTTGGATAGGGAGGGCGGTTAGCCTCTAGGGAGATTAAAAGGGGTGGGGGAAGGAACCAGGCCAATGCCAATGGTGTCAGGCAACCGGGTGTAAGAAAGGGAGCGAAGGTGGTATCTATGGGGGAGGGGAGTAGATTCAAGAGCAGTGTTAGTTGAATCAATCTTCAGAAGGGAGGGGGGGTAGATGAAAAAATAGGGGGGAGGGGGTACAGAGGAAAAGAAAGGTGTCTAGGGGGAGAAGCCATACCAACATTACATTGTGACCCCATAGAATTATACAAACTAATAGCTAAAAGTGAAAAATAAGCAAAGGATGATTCACAGAGAGACATACTCGAAGAAACTGCAGAGCCTACAACCACCCTTGCCCTAGTTAGAGGTGGAGAGGGAGGTTGGAGAGGTGCACTTTTGCTCTTCTTCAGTGATGTCGAGGTCAAGCTAGTACCAATAGCTTCAGGGTTCGAGAGCTCTAAATCCTCAGTCGGAGTGGATGGTCCAGCCAATGTCTATTGCTTTGTCGGAACGATCTTCCCCTTGTTCTCTGACCTCAATTTATTTAGCAGGGGGAAATACTTGTAGAGATGAACCACTTTGTGACAGTAACTACATCTGAATGGTACCCCCTCATAGTCAAGGATGTGTATGCGAGTGTAGTTCCTCCAACACAGGGTGATCTGCTCTTGCAAACCCCCTCGGATATCCAAGTGAACAAAAATTCTTGCATATGCCATGACCCCCGAGGTGAGATGCGACCTGTCGTATTCTAGGAAGGTGTCGAGGGTGTTCCCAATGCATCTCAAGATATCTTCAGATGATAATTGTAGTGACAATCTAGGGAGGCGCACCAACAGAGGCCCTGCCCCAAGTTGCTCTCTGTCAGGATCAAAAAGCAGACTCCACAATCACAACATATTTGGGGCCTATTCTATATGCGAGAAGGAGGACAAGACCCAGTTTGTATGTTCAGCCGGTGAAAAATGTAGGGTGAACTAGCCATAGAGAAACGCTTGAACAAACAAAATATCTGCAAAGTGTTGTCCCCATATATCCGCAACCCATTGTTTTAGTCTCGCTATCAAGTAGCTCCTTCCCTTGACTCTTCCCACTAGGACTCGCTCAGTCTTGACCTTGGCTTTGCCCCACTGGAAATCCTCTTCCCAGTTTATAGTAATCTCCTGTGCCTTTGATTTTATGTACCTATGTCTCTTCCCAAATTTTTGAGCCTCGATGGATGCATTCTCATGTGGTCCGCTGCAAGGAGGGTTTGAAGGGTTAGGTTAGGGTTTGGAGGATTTAGGTTAGGGCCAGAGTGAAAAATGTCACGGAGAGGGGGAATGCCCATGAAACTACTAGATGGGGGATATGACACCAAAGCTAAGATGGGGGATCCAAATGGGTCAAGGGCTCACCAAGGGGTGAGTGTGAGGGATAATGAGAGCCCACAGATGGTTGGAGTGGAGGATAACTAGAGGAGCAGGCAATGATGTCCGAGCCGATGAACTATGCCACAAATTTCAATGAAGTCAGCGATGATAGAGGAGTGGCGAATGATGGCTAGGAGGGCAGAGCCTCTGGAAGATTAATGACAGAACATGAAGGACCCATGATCGACAAAAGCAATGCTATGACCTCTATCAATTCTCTGCTAAATGGGGAAAAGCCCTCAATATTTGTGTGCCTTCCAAAAATGGTAGTGCCCTCAGGGAGGGGGGGGGGGTGTCTTCGAAGTTGTTTACAAGTTTCGTCTCCATAACAGCTCTGGGGATAATGCCAACTACCTCTGTAATCAAGTAACTGTAACTATGGGGGACCAACAACTATAGACAAAAAAGCAATGGAGGCACAAGACACGACTTCATGGAATATGCTAAGGTGCTGAACGGGGTAAATGGGAAGAGCATGTGAATGACATTCGGAAGATAAACAATGTTGAGAGGATAGGCAAGCTAGTCCAGGTCACAGGTGAGGTAGAACCGGTCATTGCATAACCCTAGACTGTGTCACGTTTTGGTCCTATTAATAATATTCCTATTTCCATATTTAATTGAATTAATAGAATATTTGTTATAATGTCTGTTATTATTGTTTGGATACGAGGGAGACAATTTATTAATAATGGTATTACTATTGTATATAATAATATTAGTATTATTGTTCTTGTTAATAATATTATCATATTTAATAATGATATTATTTTTACATTTATCAAGCATGGAGGAAGAGCATAAATTGAAATTCAAATGAGTGGAGTAGGATGTATTACACTCTCTGGAAGAAGGAAGGAGATGAGTTGGAAATGCAAGCATCAACATGGATGGGAAGATAGGAGCAGATTAGGAAAGGGCAAATTGGGAGAGGGCAAGGATGACAGGGAATTCGTAGAAGCCAGGTTGGATGATGAATGCATAGAACAGGGCTTAGTCATTGAGAGTGATGCTTCGAGCAAGGTCGAGATGGGGTAAGATGAGGGGGGTCGAGCTGGAGGCGATGTGATCGAGAGAGAGAGGGTAGAATCAAAGGGAAAATTATCACTACCGAGGATGGAGGTCTTGTAAATGGAACTGCACTCAAAGGTCTGCTTGCAAGTAAATCCACCTTATTGATCAACGGATCTGCAAAATCTTCAAGGCGAGAGACATGAATGGAAGAGACCGTGGCTAGAGATAAGGGAGAAACTATAATAGACTATGTTGAGGACTAAGATGGAGATGGTGCTGAGGACCGAGACAGTGCAAAAGATGGAGATGGTGTTGAGGACCATGATGGTGCAGAAGATGAATAAGGTGTTGAGGACCGAGACGATCCTGAATCTAAAATCTGTGCATAAACCCAATCGTTTAAAGTTGTAATATTCTCTTTAATAACTACACTTGATGATGGATGTAAATCAGATTCAGTTTCGAAACTAGATATGCACATTCCTGCATTTAATAATTTCTCAAATTTAATCAAATGCTTTTTCATGGAGGTTTCTTCTAGCTGGAGGGCTTTCGTTGCCGAATTGCCATCGATCACCTTCGAAATAAAAATCAAAACCTTATTTTCTAGATGTAAATGGAGAGAAAGAAGTATGCGAGAAAGATGATCAAGATCCTGTTGAGATTGCAACAAGATGATGGAGCTTAGTGAAAAGAGTCGCCTTCACTACGTGGGCCCGCAAGCAATTTATAGCGCAAAGTCTATTTTTAGACTATGTCTATTTTTAGACATATGGATCATGTCTATGAGTTGCAAGATGTTGTTTATGGATGATTGGTCAAGTTGGAAAAAGTAGATGGACTTCTATTTTTAGACAACAGTGGTGACACTGTCAAGTCTAATTATAGAGCAGTCAAATATTATTAGCTTATAATAATATTTAGACTATAAAATTTATCTTATTCTCTTGGAGCACTTCA
>APFE031134642.1:224547-238529 GCA_000404065.3 Pinus taeda
ATATAATATTATTTGTTAGGGGTGGCTTATTCAATATATATTTGGTTGAAAACTCAATGTTAGGAATGATTCAAAATAAAATATTTTGTTTCATTATTTTACTAATCTTTTATTAGTATTTTCAATACCTCTAATAAGACTATTTATCAATATTATACAATTAATGTGACCATTATAAGTTAAAGGATAGCTTATCCTCCTTAAATAGGAGGAAAGCAAAGATAACTATAAAGGTTTACCATACAAATATTAAAAGATGAATTATTATACACAAATAAATTTTCGATGGCTATACATTTGAAGTTAAAGAAAATAAAAAAGGAAAACGAGGATAAAACCAGAAAAATAAAAAGGATAAAGGAGAGAAAGGGAAGAAGAGTTATGAAGAGAGAGTCGGAATCCAACTTTTACTTAATTTCCAGCCATCATCCCGATTAAGGTTTATGGCATGCCTCTCAATCTCAATTTCTTCCTTGCATTTCCTATGGTGGAAATGATCGATTTTAACAATGATTATGGATTCTTGAATGCAGACATGGTGTTTTGATTTATCTGCATGTTCTGCAAGGGCTGACATGAGGGAGCAATTGTGTCTAATGTTCGCAGCATGTTCATTGATCCCAAGTAGTTATAATTTGGTGAATAATGTTTTATTATTCTCCATTTTCGATATTAACTCCATAATTTTCTATATAAAGAGGGTTTTCATTCATTCCTCACCATGATCATTATAAATGTCAACATTATCATCATTTTTCTTGAGCTCCCGTTTTGAGTTCTTCACTTTTGTTTGGGTTTTTCACATTGAGAGAGAGAGAGAGAGAGAGAATTGATTTTTTGAAGCATCGAGGATATCAAAGGACCCACCCCACAAAGGGGGACTTACAGACCAATCTGTAGATCTCTTTCACCAGATGTTATCAATAAAAGATTAATTCATTTAAAATTGTCTTTCCAATTGGGTTATTATACTGGATTCTTTATAGTGTTGCTTTATATTTTGGGTTACATCTTCTTTTGCTACATGTTTTCTATTTGTGTTTTAGATCTAAGATGAAAATGACCATCAATGTGTTGTTAGGGTCACTTTTCACCTAGCGACTTAAGTGAATTATTTTTGGAACACCTTCCAATAATTTTCACACTAACACACCCTTTCTTCCTTCTAGCACTTTTGAGCTACTCAAAACTGCTCCTACTTGGTGTAACTCCCTTTGTCATCTATGGATCTCTTACAAAGCCTTGTCCCACCATTATTAACTATCCATGCCCTCCTTTGTGCCCTTAGACATCTAGCCTTCCGAGAGTCATCTACATCCATCTCTACAACATTTTCATCTCACAACCAAGTAACAATGATCCCCCCTATACCCCTCCCCCAGTACCGGGCCTTTAAGTAGCCATGGGTTGGCACTGAATGAGAAGGAGATTCTCTTCCACAATTAATATTTCAACCCATAATGGTGTCTCCTTCAATAGCCTTCCTCGCAACCCCGACTTGAACATGGCCTGAGCCTTGGAAAAGTATAGATGGACTTTTGCAACAAAATCGATAATGTATTATTCTAATGTAGCTTGTACCCAAAAATCAATGGCTCGATTTAGGTCTGTATCGAGCTAGTGTAACTCGATTAGGTCAGCCTAAGTCCAAGTATGGGGAGAACTACTATTATTTCCAATACTTTATTTTGTCTGCAACCTTCACAACTAATTGTAAATATCTTCAGGAAACTTACACTAGAATATCTCATACTAATCACTCACAGACTTCGCATACAAAAAAAATTCTTTCGCTCACTTCACACTTTTGTGATGGAGTTGTTCTTGCTGAGAAAAAATTGCTCTACTTTCCCATGACACCAATCCTAAATATCCTTCTTAAAAATACTTGACACCATGTTCAAAATACCTTTAAGAAATTTCAAGTCCCAACAAGAGAACCATTTATTGGCAGAAAATTATAAAATATAGATACCCTGGGATCTGACAGGGGCCACCAAAGGATCCACTATAGTCTAGCATAAAATCAACATTTTCACCTTACTTTAGAGATGTAAGTCATTTCACTCGAGGTGTTCCACGACGTTACTAGGATATGGACTAGAACTAGGCATCAAGGAGAGTTTCACAACCACTATCATTTGAATCTACTCTCTGAAATCATAAAATCTAATATATAACCAGTGCAAAGTGGGACTTGCAACACATCGAAAGAAACAAAAGAAATCCACATTCATGCGTAAGAAAATTTTAAAGAGGCCCATGAAAAATGTTAGCACTCTGTAGTTTACTCCAAGATGAAAGGAGAAACCTCAGAGGTAACCACATACCTCTTTTGGTTAATAGTTTGGTCTTCCTCAACCCAAGGGAGCTCCTTCACTAAGAAAACTCAAAGATAAAACTTTTGAATATGATCTTCGATAGAGGCCAGTTCTGAAAATGTTTGAGTTTTGGTATGGGGGTAGTAGAGGATTCTAGGAAAAGCTAGTGATTTGATCATGACCTCCGTGTTCCAACATGCTGATGTATTTTCCAACCAATTTCACATACAGAGGTTCAATTAGTACAAATTCAGAATGAACAAGGAATTGCAGTATAGTGAATATGGGGGTATCAAGATATTCATAAAAAATATGAGGATAAATGATATTTCATTACTGCAACTTAGATAAATGAATATCAAGAAGAAAATACAAAACTTTCAAAGGTATACATATACCATTTGCAAACTAAAATATTTGGTACAACTAGACATGAGCATATGAATTGAATTCAAGGGAAACTATTCCATACACCTTCAAATCAATTTAAGAATATAACACGATAGGATAACATATAAACTAAGAAGAAATGTTTTCGGAAACTTTCATACCATAAGTATCTCTGCAACTCCATTAGAATCTCTTCAATATTCAAGCAAATGCATTAATACATATCACAAGACTAATCTTCAATAATTTTCCTGGAAATAGCGAAACCAACAATAAGCATTTCATATTGTATTCACTACTTTAAATAGGCATATACATAATATGAATAAATTCTAGATTCGCTACATGGTTGATCCAACAGTCAATCGAAACAAAAGTTGAAAATAGGAAATATTTTTGTGGTTCCAAGTATTTTTCCTCCTTTGATGAAACATGAAAAACATAAATCCTGATGACTTCAACTAAGTAAAAAATTTAATGTCTAAATAAAACAAGTTTATCCTCCGAAGATCATATCTTCATAAAACAAATGAAAATATCAAAATCTCAAAAACAATGTTGATTGGGAAAAGGCTGCATAGTGACCAATGCTTTTTCCTTTGAAGACTAGTACATGGCAGATAAATGAAGGCTTGAGCTAGCTACCACATCTTCTCCATGTCAACCCCTTAAAATCCTGACAGGTGGCTTCCTCCCAATATGTGTGCAAGGGTGTGGGCATGGTCTGCACAACAGCTATGGAGCAACTGCATAGCACCTTTACAGTGGGCCATATCACCCAAATAGTAATACCTATGTAAAAAATTAAGGAGTTTATTGTAGATGATAATTATGTGAAGATAAAACTCTCTCCATTTCTCTAAATTATTTCCGAGCTTTCCAGAAAATTCTTAGAAAACAATGACTTGAAACATAGTATTTGTCTTGTTCGAACAATAGTTTTTGAAGATGCAATAAAATATCCTGATCCGTGATACCTATGAAAAATCTGGAAGAGGTTATTTTCCTTTGACCTGTGTTATCACTTAGAAGTCTTCCATAGAAGTTATCAAAAGAAGGAATAATCCGAGGTAACCACAAACATAATCTTTTAAACTTAGGTTCTAGCCAACCTAAGTCCAGAGAGGGCTCTCTCTTTATAATTTAACTTTGTTTGGGTGGGATTTTAGGCTAGTCCTTAGTGTTCATAAGGTGCTAAAATTGGTTGGTTGGTGGAATTCTAGGAACAAAGAGGGTTCTCTCTTTATAATTTAACTTTGTTTGGGTGGGATTTTAGGTTAGTTCTTAGTATTCATAAGGTGTTGAAATCGGTTGGGTGGTGGAATTCTAGGAACAGATGGATGGAGCAAAATCTTCAAACCATTGGGCTATGGAGTCAACCAAAGAATGGCTAAACTGGACCAGATCATATCACTAAAGGGAGTGTTCATAGGGCAGGCCAACAAAACCAAAAACAAATCTTAGGTTCAATGGATGAGGTAGTCCTAACCAAGGTGAAAGGGCAATGAAGAATCCTTAGACCGAGATCAAGATGAAGAGCAGGAAATGATCATGAGCAAAGGGAAACTAGGAATCCTTTCCTATAGAATGAGGGGGAAACTACCGAAGTAAGGGAGCATTTAAGAATTCCCTAACTAAGATAATTTAGCAAAAAACATTACTAATGTAAACAGTCAAGATAGAGTGCATTAAAGCAAGTTCTGAAATATCATTCCTAGTTTGCCATTTAGATTTCATAGAAACAAATATGATTATTAATAAACATAAAGAAAAGCAATAATACACATGGGAGAAAATACTTATTTGATTACCGCTTTAAACACGAATCTTGTGAAATATCTTTACTTTATTCCTTGATCCAGCAAGCCAATCCAGTCTTGATACAATAGCACTTTAACTTGATAGGAAAATGTCTACATAAATGTCTTTGAATCTACCCTAAATACTTTGAAAGGTGAAGTATTTATACAAAAAACATTTACAAAATATCATAAAAATATGAGAATGTGATAAGACCTTGAGTTCTGACACTACAGCAAGCTTAAGACTACGGCTAAACGGGGAGTACGTTAAGTGACTTGACTAACAGGAGAGGAACTGGAGAAGAATATCGTATACAAAGAGATATCTCATTCAAGCATAATGACCAGCAGTCACTTACTCATTGTCTTGGTCTGTCCCACCTACCATAGAAGTAATAGGCTCTGAATCAAGCCATCTCACCTACCTGACCTATAATTTAGGAAATCAAAATATCTTCCAGCATGAAGATATAGACAAATGGAAAACTACATCATGTTGTCCCTTTTATTGTGATAGTGCTAGTTGTTTTTAGTTTGAATTTGAGCTCTTTAAGCTGGTGATATTTGTACATTGGAATCACCTTTGTCTTTAATATTTTGCTGATACTCTTTAACTTGTTACTCTTTGACCGTATCTATCTATCCTTTCACCAGCCTTCATATTTACTGTGGTAACTTATATTAAATCTATCATTTTTTCCCACCATTCATCTTCAGGCAACTTTACCCTGAGAATCCTTCTATATATCTCATCTACCTCAGTGTATTTGTCCAAGTTGGCTTGGTGATGAATAGATGCTTCACCTCATGCTGTAGGAAGAATAGATTTTCTAAAGTATCATATAATACTTTCCCTGTTGGTAATGCTTTGACTCCTGAAGTGATTGCCTATTCCTTGGACAATTTCTCTAATCTGTCAGCATAGTCCACTTGGGTCATAATTTTTTCATTGATTACCATGGGACTGGGAAGACCTTTATCCCTCAGAATTTGAAGCTTTTCCATGAATCTGTCAATACCAACCTGCATGTTTTGCCATTTTTCCTCTAGGTTGAGCATAAGGTTTCTTTTAGAAAGAACTTTTTTGATTTTAATGATGGATTATGTTCTATCCTCCACATCAAGCTCATCTAGTTCATGCTTGTTCTTTCTGTTCAAGAAATGGATGAGTAGATTCGCAACCTCAAGTTGTTCTCCTAAGTCTTCCTTTACCTTTTGTATTGCTTCAGTGGCCACTTTCACCAGTTCTGCTTGCTCGAATATTACTTGAATTGATGGCCAAATATCATTGACTGAGTCAATGATATTGGCCAAGAGCATCTCCTTAGTTTGTTGTAGTGGCTTTTGCAATGTTAGACCCTTCTCTAGGATCTTAATCTTATCACCCATCCTTAGGGATTTTATGCTTCTTCTTTTTGTTGTATTTGGGCAAGCTGACAGTCAGTTTCTAGGCTTGCCACTTTCTCCATAAGCTTTTTTAGCTCTGTATCCTGGATGGAAATTTCCTCCATGGCTTTCACTAACTCTGTTGTCTTTTCTATTGATGCATCTGTAGTTGTAGACTCAGTGATTGGCATTACTGTAGTAGGTGGAGATGTTGGTGCTAAAGAGGCTACCAACGTTGAGGGAACTATAGTAGAAACTGTGGGAATAACAGTCGTTGGAATGGTGGCCAATTCACTCTGTTTAGATTGAATCAATGTGTCAAATTCCTTCTATGTTTCTTTCAGCTGATCATTTAGCTTAAGGACCAAGTCCATAAGCTCTTCTTGTTCCTTTTGAGTCTCTAAGACTTTTGTTGTTTGTGGATGATGAAGGTGTGGAATTTTGAGCTACTTTTTCAAAGAAGCTATGTCATCATTCTTCTTTTTAATTAACCTTTCTGTAGCCTTCACTTCTTTGGGATCATGTCCCAAGTCTATGATTAAGTCCTCCAAGGACTTGATTCTGGTATCCTTGGCTTGTGAGGAGGCCTTTTCTAGTTGAAACTATGCTGATATGTTATTCAATGAATTCTGTAACTGGTGGGCTGCGATGGCTTTGCTTGTCAAAGTGGAATATACCATCTCTCCTATCTATTTATGTAATTCAATCTGGTCAATAGGATGTATATCCTTTGCTAGCACTTCAAAATTATCTTCTGGTAGTTAGCTACTGATCTGGGCTGCTGAGTGGTGGGTTTCAGGAAAGTCATTTGCATTTTTCCTTCTTTCGCATCAAAGGCTAACATAAGCCTTATCTGGTTGGTGGGAGCCATTTTGAGGTACTGTGCATAGCTTTAGGCTTTTAGCCTTTCATTCATGGCCTTTATTTCCTTGTACTTTTCTCTGATATCCTAGTCTTAGTTAGCTAGAATCTTGAATGAGGACACTTCCACACTTTGTTGTCTTTCCAACATCTGAGTAGGTGTTGCAGAAGGTTCTTGTGTTCCTCTAAAGTGAGTAGCATGTCTACTCCCTTCTCTTTCTATGCTTGTGGTTCCAACTGTTTCTTCTGTGAATTCTTGCTCGAAGAAAGGATTTAACCTTTGCCTTTTGACATATGTTTGTGAAATGGCTCTGCCTGAAGAAGTGGCCTCCTCCCTGTCTCTTTTGAGGTTTTTCTCCTCATTTAGAGGAGTTTGCATGATAGGGGGAGTACTCAAGATGGGCTCTGGCAGTCTTGTTTGAGTCAGTTCTTCTTCTAAGTCTGGTTGTTCTGACTCTTCTTGCACTTGGGGTCTTTCCTTTTCTTGTTGTTCATTGTGTGTTTGTGATTCCCTTTGTGCTTGAGATTCTCCAGGCACCTATAGGAAAGAACCTTCATCAAGCCTCCTTTATAGATCAATTAATTCATTTTCAACAGAAACTTCAGTGCTATCTCTATCCACTAGAGTATTTTCCACCCATTCCAATTGATTTGCATAATTTTCTATCTGAGGGATTCTGTGGTGGATATAGGGAGACATCTTGTTTTCTATCTTTTACTGTAGATGAAATCAAAGGGGTCATATCTCCATATGAAGCTTTGTTTCAGTTTGAGCATTTGAAGGTTTTCTTCTACTTCTCTTCCAGCTTCTCAATTATTGGACACAAAGAGGATTAGTTGATATTTGATTCCGAGTTGAGCTTTCTTTTTGGATTTAATGAAATGTATCTCATCTGAATTGATTATCTTCCTGTAGAACTCCAGAGCAAAAAACCTCATTGGGAGGTATCTGGGCAATTTATATGGGGCTAACTCACAGCCATAGATCCAGATTTCTGTGTGATTTTGGTACAAGTACCAATCTCCCACTTTGTATTGTTTTGATAACTGTAGGATCCTCCTGATGTCTGAGTTGATTCTTGGAGGAGGACTTCCTAGCAGCATGGTCACTATAGGATGTACAAACTGATCTATGAACTTTGTGTATGGATATGGGGAACCATGCTTATGTATCAAAGGAGTCCAAAACATTACTGACCTAGGATGACCTTTAGTGTCAAGATTTTAGAGAGTGAATGGGAACTTGTCAGTTTGATAGTATAAGAAAAGGTGTTACAAAACTAAAGAATATTTAAACACTCTTTCATTACTCATCCTTAAAAATTGTTCACGCATCCTATCAGCTATATACTTGGCATAATCATACATGACAGTATGGGGATATCATGGAGTAAAAATGCACATGAAAGCTAAAATGATTTCATCTATGTACTCACTGGTGGTATAGCCTAAAACACAAGAGATCATTACTATTATATCTTGACCAAATGGGGAAAAATGGTAGCCACATAAGGAGGAGGTTCTGGTGGGACATGCTTTTCCTCCCTGATGAAGGTCTGAAGCATTTCAGCAATCCTAGCAGTGGTAAGCTTAGGAAATTTGTCTAGTAGGTCTCCAATTGAAATAGGGGTTAAGCTTTGCCCTAGTTGTAATTGTAGCATTTCATTGATTGACTCAGCAGTGATGGTGAAAAGCATGGTTTAGTCAGGGGATATCACTGCCCTTTGATAGGGAATATGCTTGGCATGGCAATATTGAATGATTTCAGGGAAAATGTGCAGCTAAAGGAATTGATACTTGGGCAAACTAGACTCCCAAAGACCTATTTTATTAGCTTGGTTTAGGTATTGTTCCCTGTACCAGTAGTAGAGTTGTTATAGACATTTTTGGGAACTTCAACCCCAATCACAAATGTCCATAAACTGAGGGCTCTTAAGTCCCTAAAAGGGTTGCTTCACTGCCTAAAGGAACAAGGTCAACTGATTACATACTGAAAGCTCCATGCAGACGGTGCAATGCATATCACCTTCCCAATGTACAGGGTGCGATGCATACTGTTTGGCTCCTCTGTAGGGTGTGATGGTTAGGAATGGACAAATGGTAGGGACCAAAATGCGAGGTGGAAGATCATGGAATCTTCCAGAAGCTTCCCCTCTGACACTTGCCACTCCATTTCCGACCAGGGATGAGTAAGAGATCTTCATTCTCCAATTGGAAGTAGGAAATATTAGAGAGAAGACAGTAATCAAGATCCCAAAAGATGACTCACCTCTCTGTAATCATCTATATATGGATCCCTCATCACAAAGATCCGGAGGCTGGAATTATGTAATTTATAGAGAAGTATCGTTAGTATTCTTGTGTACATTCACAGTGTTGGGTGATTTTTCTTTGCTTGAGGTGAAAGAAGGGCTTCTTAGCTGGAGGATGATGCCGGGTCAGAGCTGCTCATGGTTGTAATCCTCTTGCTACTTTTATCTGAATAAATCTATTCTTGTTTCCTTCCATATCGTGGTGTACTTGTTTATATATGCTTGTAGATGGTTAATGTACATCTGATCCTACATTATTTGTGAATTTAGATCCTTGTTTATTGCATATTAGTATGTTGTTGTGATTCTACAGGTCCTTTTGAAGCTGAGCAGACAAAGCGCAAGCAGCAAAACTCTATCAAGAAGGAGAGGGAATCGAGCGCAAGACTCAGGTTGGCCCTCTTGGTTCTCCTCTCATCTATTTTCATAAAAGGAATCAACAGTAGACTTTGATTGTTTGTTTCTAAGATAACCACACATATTAGTGGGAATAACAACATCTGTGTGGACACTATTCCCGTATAACAAAATGGCGACTCCACTGGGGACCAACTAGATTACTTATTAGCCTATCTATCCTTGTTTATTTTATACATACAGACGGAGCCTGAAGTCAAGCCGGCTAGCTTTCGAACTACATTTGTCATACAAATTAAAAGTAGATCAATGCTGCTTTAGTCAATCTCCGGGTTTTTGTTTATAAATTAAACAATAGATCTGAAAGCAATCTAATTTCCATAAGTAGTTGCTTTAGTAACCTCTTAAATCACCGCTGTGTTTTTACATACATTGATCTCTACTTATTCAGCTTAAACACCTGAACTAAACTGTAAACTGTGAGTGAAGTCTCATTCAAAGTCTCGCACTATAACCATCGCACCCTGCCTTCAAGGCAGCTTGTATGCATCACACTTCCCGAATGGAGTAATTGCACTGCATACTGAGTTCCCTCTGTAACAGGTGCGATGGTCAGGGAGGACTGATTTTACCCTCCGACTGCAGATTTTTCTCACTGTTTTCAGTCTTATTCAAGAGTTTTTGTTGTCTGTAATCAGTGTGCTTCTGTGAATACCCCCTTCTCTAGCATTATTCCGCCTCCTTAGTGCAAATAACTATAAACGTTTTTTATGTATTGTGCGTCGTTTTAGTTCTCTTTTGAAAAAAATAACAAAGTCAAACTGTCGCCTCTAGATCTGAAAGTGTCGTAGCTGTCGTTTTTAGTTTTAGAAAGCAATCACATTGTTTTAGATAGTTTATTATACAGTTATCATTGCATAAGACTTGATTTACTAGTTTTAAAGTGTCGAAAAGTAATTTCCATTTCAAAATCACAATGTGTCTCTCTTGTTTTCACATCGTTTTGAAAAATAATTTTTCTGAGTATAGTCGCTTTGAAAGTATTTCAATTTTGCACATAGTTTTCTTAGTGTCATTTACACATTAAGGGAACTGAAAACAAATACATGCATGTGCATTTGCATCTTGAATGCTTGGCTTGATTTAGGACTGTGCATATTAGCGTGTGCTCTGTGCTCTATGAAGAAAAGATGCTTGACATTCTTCCCCTTAGTAGCTAGGATTTTCATTGCTGAAAGAAGATAAAACATCTATTTGTCATCTTAGACTGCATTTAGGAATTATACATACTATTGGAAATAATAATGAGAGGGGGGGTGAATCAGTATTATCAGATTAGATACTTTTTCATTTTCATACTCAGATTCATATACGCTACTTCAGTTAAGGATATCCGCGTATATATGCGACTGTGTTAAAAGAAACTAGCGTACATCCAGTAACCTTTATGATTTAGTTAGTTCATATTTAGTGAATGCATCAAAACATTATTAACCATATGAACAGTAAACAGAACAAATTATCACACATAAAGAGCACACATGACCACCATGATATAAGGTGGAAACCCAATGTGGGTGAAAACCACCTGCTGCAATTCGTCTCTTTCTTCCTTTAATAAGAAACTTCTTTTACAATGTACTGGTGTAGTCCTTTACCAGCATGCAGGCTTCAACCTGCAAAGGGCTACAACCCTCTCTCGTTTTCCAGCTACTTCTAGAAGGGATTTACAACCCCCTTAGCTCTTGTACTAGCTGATATACTAGTACATATGTGCTGACCTACAGAAGACTACAACCTTCTCTTTCTTTCAGGGACCATGTTTCATTAATTTTTAGACTGGATCCATAAGTACAAAACAATCATTGTTGCAATACAATCATCAACTTATACTTGCATCATAAGTCTCTAAATCACCCAATACTGAATCACTGAAACCTTGTCATCCAAAACACAAAAAACAAACCAGAGCCCAAAACTCTACAACAGCCACTACAATCAACAGCAACCTGAAACACCAAATCTCATAATGCATACGCTACTTGACTATATCAAAACCGCGTATATACGTGCTTTCACTAGAGACAACCTGTGTACAGATCTAAAGATAATTACTTATACCTTCGCTGTCATATCCAACCCGAGCCAAGCATCACAAACCAATAACCAGTAATACTAGATCTTCCCACTTCATTAGACATCCATTCCTTGCTCTCAACTTTTTCATAATGATCTTCTCCTTATATAGGTTAAGCTTCTCTCAATACCATGGTCCAAAACCATGTAGAACCAATACCTTGGACCCAATACCTGGGGTCAACATTTCGAACCAAATACCATGGACCAATACCAAAATACCATAGATCAAATACCACAGACCAAAACCATGGTTTTCGACATGTACGCGCCTTTCCTTCTGTGAACTTGCGTGTGTACGTGTACGCGCCTTTTGCTCTGCTAACTCGCATATATACGCTACTTTGTCACAATGAACCTGCATATATCTCTTCCTTGACCTGCTGTACTAAGATCTATCCTCTAATTAAGTTTCCATCACCTGTATCAAACCTCTGAGTGAGTTTCCATCAAGGACAACACCTGTATCATAATGCCAATAATCTCCCCCTTTGGACTTTATGGCAACCACTACACCAAGTCGCTCTCCCCCTTTGACATCAAGGGCAAAGGGTGGACCAAGATATTCTCTTCCTTGGTATACCTTTTGTTGTCCATACTCCCCCTGAGTACATGTTGAAGTTTTTGATTGAGCTCCCCTTTGTATATGCCAAGTTGTATCAATCCATCCATGCTCCCCTTGAGCAGATGCAAGTTCTAAGACTAGCAATTCATTCAAGACCATGACTATCATTCATCATATATGATCTGCACCATAAGCATCAACATCCAAACCTACAATACCATTCCTTTTATCAAACAGCAAGATGTATCATTTAGCTTCATAAACTTTATCAACAACTTCTAATCATAATGCCAACAATGCATTATTTGAAGTATATGCTCCCCCTGAGCCTGTGCGAACCATTTCATATCATGACCAAACCATTTCCTGGGTCTGTTCTGCTACCCTTTCTTCTCATCTCCATATACACGACTCTACAACCTGTAACTCGCGTATATACACGACTTATCTTCATTATATCAGCGTATGCAAGATGGAATACTGAATTTATTCACTTTCAATTTCCCCTGTGTCTGTTATGTTAGCTAATTGAGTTATGCCACACCTTTCTGTCTCTAATTCTATCTGTGATGATGTATGGTCCTCTTGTTTTTAATTTTGAAATTCGCTCCTGCATCCCCTTTCTTTATGTCCAAGTTTTTTGCATGTATAACATCTTACATATTTCATGTTCCTTCTATTGCAATCAACTTCTTTGTGTCCATATGCATTGCAGGCAAAGAAATATCCTCTGAAATACCTGGGATGTGATGATCTTTTGTGATGTTCTTGAACCATTCTACTTCTACATCTGGCTGCAACATGTCCAAGATTATGACATACATACCATTCAACATTATTCAGTGGAGGAGTAAAAGATTTCCTTTGAAGAATTTCTTTCCTTGGCTGTTGATGGGGTTTTCTTCTCATCTCTTTGTTGTGCATTTCAGATTTCTCATTAGAGTTTCTTGCCTCGCCTTGTGAGCTAGATTCACCTTCAACAGATTCATAAAAGCCAAGACAAGTTTTAATACTAGGGGATCTTTGACTACCAAGAATGTCATCCAAAATCTTAGTACTATCTTGAAATCGCAACAATTTATCCTTTTCTTCTAATTTACCTTTTAGGATATTTACCTCAACCTGATGTTATTCTTTCTTTTCCAGATACTGTTTCCTTAGGTCTTCTTCAGCTTTTCTTCCTTCTTCCACTTGTTCCTTTAATTTGATCACTTCATGTTCTTGTTCTTCAAGATATTCTCTGTTCTGCTCCTTTGGTTTTTCAAGATATTCTTTTAAAGAGAGGATCTTTGATTCAAGTCTCTGAATTGTTATGCTCTGATCTTTTACTATATCCTACAATTTCTCCCTTACCCTGGTTACTGTCTCCAATTGTTCGTTTAATTTGGTAACTTCTTCAGTTTCTGCATTCTTCTTTTCATATGCCATGAGACTTCTAATGTCTTCAATACCATTGAATGAGTCATTACTTTTAACATGGGTATAATAGCTTCTATTACCTTCTTTATACATCTGTCATTTGTTATGAGGGCATCTAGCAGCGTAGTGACCAACTCTACCACATGAAAATCATTTGAAAGGTAGCTTACCTTCAAACCGTCCAGTTCCCCATTCAAGATTCTTGAAAAAATTTACCTCATCTTCTTCCTCTGACATGTATCCTGATGCTTCGAATGCGGCTTTTGATGGTCCCTCTTTTCGCATCTCAAAAGCAGTTAAGATTCCGTGAAGCTGTGACATGGTGATTTTCTGTAGATTCTCCTTTTCTTCTATGGCAGACACTTTGGAATCAAATTTAGTAGACAGGGATCTCAAAACCTTTTCAACTAAGACAACTTCCTTAAATTCTTCA
>APFE031134642.1:247572-260773 GCA_000404065.3 Pinus taeda
GGTCCCCCGGCGGGGGCTCGGGGGCAACGCCCCCAAAGTTAAAAACAGATGTAAATTTGCCTTGTAAAAGTATAGTAATTTCTAGTCAATCTAGGTCGTTCATTAGGCAGATGATCTGAAGGTAGAACTTATGCTTAGTTTAGGGTTTTTTTCCCTAGAAGGAAACCCCTCTCTTTGTATGAGGGCATTGTATTTGAGGCTATGAGATAGATGTGTATTCTGTGTGAGCGAGAAATAGAGAAGTGAGGCTGTGAGAGAAAACAAAGGATATTACAATGGATTTGTTGTAGGTTGTGTCTCTTCATTTTGTTGGATAATAGAAAGGAAGGACTGGCTGTTCGAGGTGGACGTAGCCCAAACTGGGTGAACCACGTATATCTATGTCTCTCTTGTTTTGTGCATTTTCTGTGTTTATATTTCTTCAATATTTTATGTTTTCCATTGCTCCGTAATATTTAATTTTCTAACAACTGATATCAGAGCCGAAGGTCTATTTGGTTCATAAACTCGCAGGAAAGAAGGTTCCTTGTTCGAGTGGGAGCAATGGCGGAAGATGGCAAGTTTAGGGTCGAGAAATTTAACGGCCAAAAATTCTCACTATGGAAGATGCAGATGGAAGATTATCTGTATCAAAAAGATCTATACCTACCATTGGGCGGAAAAACAAAGAAGCCGACGGATATGAAAGATGAAAAATGGAACCTTCTCGATAGAAAGGCACTCAGAACAATACGACGGTGCCTTGCAGCATCGATCACCTTCAACATTTCGAAGGAAACAACGACAGAAGGTTTGATTAAGGCGTTGGAGAAACTATATGAAAAACCCTCGGCCTCAAACAAGGTATTTCTTATGAAACTGTTATTTAATATGAAGATGTCGGAAGGTGGATCTGTTGCAGATCATTTAAATGATTTTAATACAGTTACAAGTCAATTATGTTCTTTAGGGGTAAACTTTGATGATGAAGTTAGAGCTCTGTTATTCTTGTGCTCATTACCAGAAAGTTTGGAATGGTTTGGTAATGGCCATTAGTAACTCCGTTTCTGGATCTAGTACTTTAAAGTTTGATGATGTTGTCGGTGCTATACTTAGCGAGGAAATGCGACGGAAAAGCTCCGGTGAGACATCGGGAAATGCTTTGGGTGCAGAGTCTAGAGGAAGAAAAATGGAAGAAAGAGCTCAGGATATCGCAGTAAATCAAGGAAAGGCAGATCCAAGTCCAGATCGGGGATAGTGTGCTGGAAATGCGGAAAGAAAGGACACCTAAAGAAAGACTGTAGATCTCGGAAGGGAAAAGAAGGAGATGCATAGCAAGAAAACAATCATGAAGCAAATGTGACAGGTGAAGTGTTACAAGATGCTTTGATTCTTTCTTTCGAAATATTACTGATTCCTAGGTGGTAGATTCAGGGGCCTCATTCCATGCCACACCTGATAAGAAATACTTTCATGACTATGTTCAAGGAGATTTTGGACAAGTTCGTTTGGGTGATGATAAACCTTGTAAAATTGTTGGAATGGGTAAGGTTCTTGTAAAACAGCAGAATGGAAACCAATGGCTACTAAAGGAGGTAAGGCATGTTCCAGATCTAAAGAAAAATCTGATTTTAACAAGGCAGTTAGGCTATAAAGGTTGTGTGACAACTTTCACAGATAAAGCTTGGAAGGTCACCAAAGGAGCCTTGGTAATAGCAAAAGGCGAAAAGGTTGGTACATTGTATTTATGCAATGGTATTTCTAACTCTGTTAATGCTTTAACTTCCAAAGGAGCAGATGCAACATTATAGCATCATAGGCTTGGACACATGAGTGAAAAAGGGATGAAGATTCTTCAATCAAGAAATTTGTTGCCAGGTTTGAAGAATGTTGATTTGGACTTCTGTGAGAATTGCATTTATGGAAAATAGAAGAAAGTTAGATTTCTCAGAGTTGGGAAAGAAAAGAAGAATGAAAAATTAGAGCTTGTGCATATAGATGTATGGGGACCTGATCAGGTATCATCTCCCGGTGGCTCTCGTTATTATGTTACTTTTATTGATGATGCAACTAGAAAAACTTGGATTTATTGTATAAGAATAAATCTGATGTATTTGATACTTTTAAGAAATGGAAAGCTTTGGTTGAGATTGAGACAGGAAAGAAATTGAAGTGTCTTAGATCAGACAATGGAGGTGAATATTGCAGCAAAGAGTTTGATAGGTACTGTTCAGAGCATGGAATTCGCAGAGAGAAGACATTTCCAAGAACACCACAAGAAAATGGTGTGTCAGAAAGGATGAACAGGACAATCATGGAGCGTGCAAGGTGCATGAGATTGCATGCAGGATTGCCTTTACAGTTTTGGGCAGATGCTGTAGATACTGTTGTTTATCTAATAAACAGAGAGCCTTCAAGTTCCTTGGGGATGGTGGTGTTCTAGAGGAAGCATGGACAGGTAAAAGGTAAACTACTCTTTTTTAAAGCCTTTTGGTTGTGAGGCCCTTGTCCATATTGATAAAGAAAATAGAACAAAGCTTGAGGCAAAGTCAAAGAAATGTACCTTTATTGGATATGGTGTTAATGATTTTGGTTATCGCTTATATGATTATGAAAATCAAAAAATCATTAGGAGCAGAGATGTAATATTCAATTAAAAGGTCTTGTATAAGAATCAATTGCAGGAAAAGTAACAGGAAAAAGAAAACAAGGAATACATAGTTCTTGATGAAATCACTGAAAAAGTAAAGGTGCCTGAAAATAATAATAATCAACAACCACAATAGTAGCAACCACCACAACAGCAACAAGCACCCCAAACACCTGAAAGCAGTCTTAGAATATCTACAGGATAAGTAGACCCCTTGAACGATACTCTCCTTCATTATATTACTTATTGTTGACTGATTCCGGTGAACCCGAATGTTATGAAGAAGCAATGCAGGTTGAAAGTAGAAAGAAGTGGGAGGTAGCCATGGAAGAAGAGATGGACTCCTTAATGCATAACCAGACTTGGGATTTAGTCAGGTTCCCTACAGGAAAAACTACATTGAAGAATAAATGGGTTTACAGGTTGAAGGAAGAAGATGGAGGAAAACAGAGGTACAAAGCTAGACTTGTGGTGAAGGGGTTTGCATAGAAGAAAGGTATTGGTTTTGATGAAATATTTTCTCCTGTTGTTAAGATGACTTCAATTAGAACTATTTTGCGTCTTGTAGCAGCTGAAGATTTGCATCTTGAGCAGTTAGATGTAAAGACAACCTTTCTCCATGGGGATTTGGAGGAATATATATATATGCAGCAGCCACAAGGATATGAAGTGAAAGGGAAGGAGAAACTTGTGTGCAGGTTGAAGAAGAGCTTATATGGCTTAAAACAGGCTCAAAGGCAGTGGTATCTAAAATTTGACAAGTTTATGTCTGAACAAGGTTATACTAGATGTCACTCTGATCATTGTGTTTATCTGAAAAAGCAAAATGATGGCAGCTATATTATATTGTTATTGTATGTAGATGACATGCTTGTTGCAGGATCTAACATACAGGAAATAAATGTGCTCAAAAGAAAATTGGCAAATTCATTTGCAATGAAGGATTTGGGAGCTGCAAAACAAATCCTTGGTATGAGAATAACTAGAGACAGGAAAAATCGTAAATTAACATTGTCTCAGAATGAGTACATACAAAAGGTGTTGAAAAGATTTAACATGCACAATGCAAAACCAGTTAGTACACCTTTTGCTAGCCATTTCAAACTTAGTAAGGAAATGTGCCCAAAGACCCAAGAAGACGTGGATTATATGTCTAAAGTTCCATATGCATCAGCAGTTGGAAGCTTAATGTATGCAATGGTCTGCACAAGGCCTGATATTGCACATGCAGTGGGAGTTGTAAGCAGGTACATGAACAATCTAGGAAAGGAACATTGGATGGCAGTGAAATGGATTCTCAGATATTTGAAAGGTACCATAGATCAAGCATTATGCTTTGGTGGTTCAAACATTTCTCTACAGGGATATGTTGATGCAGATATGGCAGGTGAAAGAGATAACAGGAGGAGCACTACAGGATATGTATTCACTGTTGGTGGAACAGCTGTCAGTTGGGTTTCAAAAATCCAAAGTGTTGTTGCACTTTCAACAACAGAAGCAGAGTATGTTGCTGCTACAGAGGCTAGTAAAGAAATGATCTGGTTACAAAGGTTTATGGGTGAATTGGGTAAGGAGCATGATAAGGGCACGTTATACAGTGATAGCCAAAGTGCCATTCATCTTGCAAAGAACTCAGCATTTCATTCCAGGACTAAACACATACAGCTCAAGTACCATTTCATACGATCAGTGTTGGAAGATGGACAGTTGAAGCTGGAAAAGATACACACTAGCCAGAATCCTGCAGATATGCTAACAAAAGTTGTAACTAGGGAGAAGCTGAGAACATGCTCAGTTTCAATTGGTCTTCAAGGATGACGATGAAGATGAGGAACAACCAGGTCCAAAGGAGGAGTCATTGTCCAACAAATGAAGCAGCGATGGAGTTGCTACAATCATTCTCCAAGTGGGAGATTGTTGTGTGTGGAGCATGATTGTTCAGAGGTCTTTGTTTCAGCCGGATGTATACCCCAGGAAGTTTGTACACCCCTCCATGCGGGGGGGGGCCGATCCCCCCCAACTGGGGGGTCCGGGGGCTAGTGGTCCCCCTGCGGGGGCTCGGGGAAGCGCCCCCGAAGCTAAAAACAAATGTAAATTTGCCTTGTAAAAGTATAGTAATTTCTAGTCAATCTGGGCCACTCATTAGGCGGATGATCTGACGGTAGAACTTATGTTTAGTTTAGAGTTTTTTTCCCTAGAAGGCAACCCCTCTCTTTGTATGAGGGAATTGTATTTGAGGCTGTGTAATAGATGTGCATTCTATGTGTGAGCGAGAAACAGTGAGGTGAGACTGTGAGAGAAAACAAAGGATATTACAGTGGATTTGTTGTAGGTTGTGTCTCTTCATTTTGTTGGATAATAGAAAGGAAGGACTGGCTGTTCGGGGTGGACGTAGCCCAAACTGGGTGAACCACGTATATCTATGTCTTTCTTGTTTTATGCATTTTTTTGTGTTTATATTTCTACAATATTTTATGTGTTCCATTGCTCTGTAATATATAATTTCCTAACAACCGGTTGCAATGGAGGAAAGAGTTCTCTTTAGCAAGATGTCACCATGAGGTGCATGCACACCATCAAGGACGACCAAGCTTGACATAAGCTCACCAACTTCACCATCACAAGCATTTCAAAGAGTTGGTCTCACCACAACGGACCGAGTGTCAGTGATGTCTTTCATGGCTTGCTCAAGCCATGTTTTCTCACATGAGTACATGTGCATTGTAATGTTGAGTCATGTCAAGTGTAAGTTGAGTGTCAACAGTTGAATGTAATAGTCATAGAGTAGGTGAAGAGTCATAAGGGTAGTTGAATTGTCACAAAGGGGAATGTCAAGGGCCACCCCACCCTTTGCTATAAATAGTCCCTCATAACTCATTGTATAGGATTTTGGTCAGCCAAGCTTCTAATAAGACTATCTTGGAAAGAGCTTGGATAGTATTGTAACACGCCTTGGCTTCTCCATTGCATGGAGCTAGTACATCTCTTTGGAGGAGTCGACAGATGTGGCTGTAACGTTCCACTGATGGGGCTAGTAGGTTTACATGGTGTATTGTATGATTGTGACTTACACTTCTTTAATAATAAGAGCCATCAAATTTTCATGCATATGTTGTTATTGTAGTTGGACTGTTTCGGTCGCCTTAATGATATATGATGTTTAACTTACGTACTTGTATATGAACTAATTTGTATGCAATTATATGAATCTTGTTGTTAATGTGTTTCATATGTTGTTAATGTTGTTACCATCTATGTTGACTACTTTTCCAGACATGAGATAGACCTTTCTCATGAACCTTGTTATATTAATCATCACACTCATCTCGGACTGATCCGTGAGTGTTTTTCATGTTATCTTACCTTGTATGTTGTGACTGCTGCATCCATGTTAACTACTCTACTGGAAGCTGTGCATTTCCTTTATGTTGTGTGTTCCTACCTGAGTTGGGATTGATCCCTTTCAACCTGGAACTCACCTTCACTTTCCTCTCGCTTTGATGTGTTGGAACCTCTCATACTCATTCCTTCACTCACTACATCAGTCATACCCTTGCTAATGACAGAGTTATCTTACTTTCCTTTGTGCGACATCACGGTCAAGTCATTACCTTATGACCCACTGCTGGGACTCCTACACCAAATGGTGTGAGGTCTAATTGGGACTTTTTACCGGGGAGATCCCCTTGACATGTTGGCGGCTCTAGCACCATCAACATTTGTGGTGCTAGAAGGAGGGCCTAATGACAAGAAGTGTCCTCTCATCCAGTTTTGAACCTTTACATATCTTTCATGGAGTCTTGCATTCTTCTTCCCCTGAGGTGTTTTTCTAATCATGAAGATGTCTCCATCTCGGGGAAGCTTTTCAATCTCTTGTCCACTCAAATGTATGATGGTGAAGGTGAAGTGGCCTAGCCTGAGAACTTACATAACTTCCTTTCCATGATTTATGAGGAAGATGAGTTTACTGACAAACAGGCTGGTCTACTGCTTGCATTCACACTTCGTGAATCCCCATTTCGTTGGGTGCTTAGCCTACCTGCTGACACCGTGCACTCGTGTGAGCACTTATGTTATCTTATTGAAGACATGTTCCATCATTTTGATCTAGACCATATTGGTCGGAAACTGTTACAACAATAGAGGTCTCTGCATGAATCTGTTATAATTGATTTTTGGCAGTGCTTCCGTGACTTACAGTTTCAAACTCCAAGGATCCAGATGAACTTCGCTTATCTTTGGGACTGGTTTGAGTATTTCCTTAAGCAATATGCACATCCCAAGAGAAAGCTTGATGTCAAACCTCGCTCAACCTTCTTCGTTGATGGAACCGCATAATCCCATGCAGGAGTAGGCACTGTCTCAACAGAGTGTCTGCCAACCTTTCATTCAATAGTTCCACCATCGCCCAGTGATGCTGAGGATCATGTTTGCACATTTGTTCATTCTTCACACCCTCCCAACATCACTCCACTCAATTTTTGTGCAAAGTCGGTTTTTAGTCCTTCGAGTTACCATATGCATTCTTTTCTTCGACCTCCATCTTCGCACCCAAGTGTTCCTCTTGATGATGTTGTCTTGTGTTTGCCCATTCCATACTCTTTAGTTGTAGTGAACAAGGAACAACCCATTGATGGAGTTGGTGTTGCACAACCAACATGCATTATCATTCATGAAGAGTATGAGTGGGAGCTTGAACATCAACGCTCGGCGAAGGATGACTCCCTTCCGTTCGAGCCCCCTCCATTCCTTCCTAGCTTCTTTGGTGAACCTGCCATCCATGATTTTTCATGTGTGCCTTCATCCATGAATGCACCCATTGTTGATTACTCGCAGGACTCACCGGATGCTAGTCCATCATTCGACAATGGAGAGGATAAGTTATTCATTGAAGATCCACTTGATCTTTCATCCTCTCTTTCTGGAAATGTAGAGGGTGAAAATCCTTCCTTCTCATCTACCCCTTTGTGTGATTTCTCAAATCATGAGGATTCCGTCCAACATCTTGAATTTTCTGATCTTGGTTGTCGTGATATCTTCTCCTCATCATCTGATCATGATGTTGATTCACTCATTGTTAATTCGTCTAACCCATTGGTCTACGAATATCCGTCTGTAAAAAAAGTCGAAACTCCACAAACCATCGAGGCACTTCAGCTCGAGCTGATGGTTTATGTCAGGCCCTCCCTGTCTTGAGGTTGGTTTCGCTTCTGATCAGGAAATTGTTCAAACAATCAAGGCTCCTCATCACTCATCTGTATGCACTCAATATCAATCTACCACTCAGATCACACTTCCCCCACTCAAACTGCATGATCCCATTGCTCATGCATTGGAGGAGTCATATATTGCAAGCACTTGTGCACGACGCAAGTTATCTTTGTTCTTTCATTTTCTTGCATGTCACAGTCAAGAGTGTGCTTGTTCTTCAAAGTTGCACATAGTGTCATACAACACCATGATAAGTCCATGGACTGTTCGTCATGCACATGCACTCAATTATGTCTCGTGGGAACTTTGAAACATGAAGTGGGTTGTCTTCACTGTTATATCTTTCTTGTATGTTGGTCTGCATGACTGGGTTACTCGCGGACCAAGCCTTCACCAACATGGGCCTACCAATGCGCCAATGGTTGAATTGGAAGTATCACTTCATGTGATTAGGCCCATGCATCACTATTGTAGGAGTAGGAGTAGTGTTTGCTTTCAGTTGTTTGCTTGCATGCTTGTATGCTTTCATGCTTTGATTTCGTGTTTGTTTGTTTGCTTGTTTGTTTACTTGTTTCACTTTGATTTTCACTTCTGATCTTGCTTTGCTTTGTTGATTGTTAAGTCGTTCACTTGTTTCGTTCATAGGTTAGTTTGCATGAAGCCATGTGTGACTCATGAAATGAGATGGGTAAAGTACAAGAGGGTTTTTACAGATATCATTACTTTGCTATCTATGATCTTGCCTCTGTATGATGAACTTGTTACTCTTAGTCCATGATATGTCAAAGGAAAATATGTACTCTTCAAAGTGAACCTTGGTGTAAACACAATGCTTGCACGCTAACTAGTGTCACCTTCTCTAGCCAATTGTTTTTGGGTTAACCCTTGTTAGGTCAGTCAATTAGAGTAAAGTGAGGGGGAAAACCTTAACAGGAACGTCGAAGATATAATAAACTACTTCTCTTCTGGAACAACCTCCTCTGCTCTCAATAAGTTGGGATCCCTCTTCCGCCTCTGAAATGAATAAGTGCTATGCATAGTGAAAATGAAAAAAAATAAAATGAAAAGTCAAAAATTCAAAATGAAAAATGAATAAGGTGAAAGACGACACAAGCTTCCTACAAAGGGAGGTGATGCAAATAACTCCACCGGGATACTGACCAGGCTCGTTGGCAGCGAAGCCATGCTTGTGTTCCTATGTGACTCCACCAGGGTACTGTCCAGGCCTGTTGGCTATGGAGCAACACCAGAGATGAAACTAAGACTTTGACAAATATATTGCATTTCACCTATATACCCCTCAACCCGAATCGAAACAACTGTGTTTCCTTGGCTTAGAATATGTGTCAATTGACCAAGAGTTTGGCAGATGCTACATCTTACATCAAGCTAGTGTGAAGCCAAGATGAGCTAACAGTTAAACAATACTTTCAGAGCTATTAGACTCGTTTTCACGAACAAGGTCCATTTAAAGAGCTGGAGTTCTACCAGTGTGTCGCCAAGTGTTGTAGCAGCTACAACCACCCTCCAAAATTTTTCCTTAGCATGTTTAGGAGCCTCCCTACCAACCTTCACATCAGCTTGCCTTTCTTCGTCAATTCCTCAAGATTTAGTGTCTTTCTTCCTCAAAGGTAGCCTATAAATCATAGTTTGATCTTTTCCCTTTACAATTTGCTCACTTGGACTTTGTCCAGCTACATGTTGAGCATCTTCCCAGTGAAATTTGCACATTTCTGGAGGGCAACCAACCTTCCCTTCAGGAATTATGCAATTCCCTCTGACAGCTTGATGGGATCCAGGATTGCGCAATCCTGCTAGCCAACCCTCCCAGTAGGATTTGTATAATTTTTCCCATCAATAGGCAGTTCAGCCCAGGATTTGTGCAAATCTATGTAGCAGTCAATTGTTGGGCCCAAAAATTGGGCATCCCCTTGGGTAGTTAGCTAGATTACAGTCAGGAATGTGCATTTTTCTCCAACAGTCAAGAAGTCGCTTGCATGTGCAGCTGAGTTCACCAGTTCCCTCTGGGACCAAGAAAAACAGACTTTCATGCATAGGCTACTTCTCCCATGGTAGCATGCAAAGGAATCCCTTGTTTCAGGGATCTATGTTTAGTAGTTGGAGGTTACATGCAAGGAACAATTCAAAAACCTCCCTTGAAGTGTCGCTTCCCCTAGATGTTATAAAAAATCATCAACCAAACACTACAGAGCTCATTCCTCACATCAACCTTGTAGATCTAAGATCCCACATCAAATCTAGGAGCAGTCGGCACATTCAACTCAACTGTTTTGGGGTAAGCTCGCTTCCTATGCATTGTTCTGCATTTCTGTTTCTTTTTGTTTACTCTCTTGTGTGAGTGTTTTTTTCTTGATTTCTTTGAATGCCTACTATTGTTTACATGTATACTAGCTTGTCCTAGCTCTTTTTAATTTTTCATTGCTATCTCACAGCTGTTGCATGTGTTATCACTGAGTATTTTCAAGATTAAAGAAAGAAATCACCGAGGTAACCACAAACCAACTTTTGGACATAGGCTTTAGCCAACCTAAGCTCAGAGAGGGCTCTCTCCATATGATTTGGCTTTGTTTGCTGGGATTTTAGGCTAGTTATGAATGTTCAGGGGGTTTTTTGATTTGTATTGAAGATTGGATGGTGGGATCCTTGAAAAAAATGGATAGAATGATGTCTTTAGAGCATTGGGCTATGGAGTCAATAGAAGGGTAGCAGAACTGGATCAACTCACTAAAGGGAATGTTTAAAGGGAAAGCTAACAGAGTAAAGTGCAGGTCTTTGGAACATGAGGGTGAAATGGTTTTAATTAGGGTGATAGAGAAATTAAGAATTCTAAGACCGAGATATAAAGGAGGAATAGAGGGTAATCGAAACAAAGGGCAATTAAGAATCCTTTGATATGGATTAGCAAGAAACAAACTAAACTAAGGAGCAACTAAGAATTCCTTAACTTAGATATCAGTTGAAAACATTTAAATGCCTAGCTGTTAAAACAGAGTGTAATTAAACAAATTTTGAGATATTGTTCCAATTATAGCATTCAGATACAAAAATACATTAAAGGTTATGGAAAAACTTTAAGGAAGATAACAATAATATGAGAGAATACTTGTCTGTACTTCACTTTACGCATGAATCCTATGAAATATCTTGCCTTTATTCATCAATCCAGCTTGCTAGTCTAGTCAGTGATACAATAGATTTACAGTCTTTTGATCAAGAAGTATATAGAAGTTTCTAAGAATCCACCCCAAACTACTTCAAATGAAGAAGTATTTATACAAATTCTAAACTGAAATATCTTGAAAAAATATCAAGATTGGTTTTACAAGTATCTGCAACTATTTTACATTAATAGGACTTAAATAAAGGACACTCAAAACTAATGAATCTATTTGACATGATATTTATGGATTGAGGGTGACAAAGAAGAGAAAGTCTAATTTTATAGCAACTCTTAATTGATGATGAAGCTTCCAAGTCACTAACTGCCTCCTTCCTTTGTGCACTCTGCCCCAGAACTTTTGCAAACTTAGGGTCCAGTGATACCTTTGTATATCTCAATCTGAGATATATATGTAAAATGTGAAAGAGGATATCATAGCTAAGTATGTTATTGAGATAAACCTCTTTCAGTTTCCCAAAATTCAGCTCCAGCTGTTCACAATATTCTCTGAAAGAAAGATGTCAAAAATAGGACTTTGCAGAATCTGAACAATAGGATCCGAAGATATGCATTTATTTCCCTTTTGGTAATATCTGTGTAAAAAGTGAGATAGGTTTTTTGTATATTGGCCTTTTAGGAACACAAACCTCCTCCATTTTCTCAAAATTAATCTTGGATTGGCCACAATAGTTTCTAAAAAATTATGACTTAAACAGGAAATTTATGGAAAATGTACCATTTCTGTTTTGATTTCATCTTTTTTCATTTTGATTTTTCAATCTGATACACATTCACTAATACTCTTTCATTTGATACACTTTTACTTTGATGACTTGTCAATATCCTTTACTGTGTTTTTACCTTTACTGTACATTTTAAATTTTTACTGTGTATTTCAATAGTAAATCATTTTGTCTTTTATATGTATAAACATATGGTAATGGATATTGATCAAATTTCTATATGTTTGAGCTGTTTGTCTTTTGACTGTATGCTTTGTTTGGTTCATTTGTTTTAACAGTCAATGTATCCATGTGAATGTTTTCTTTGTCTGTTTTGGGTGTGATTATCTTCATCTTCTGTTCCTGTATATTGGTCTTCTTTTTCTGAATATCAACGTTTAACAAGTTTCTGGTCGACTCTTGGAGTAAACAGGTTCTGCAACTAGTATCAAAATTGTTTATCTAAGCTATGACTTTGGCTGATAACCTGAAAAATTCAATAATAATTAAGAAAACATTGAATGGTTGGAAGGGACTTGATGGGCTTTATTGGCACATGAATGCTTGGGAAACGGGTCATAGCAGTGTTTTGGATGTGAATGGAGATGGAGTTGCATCATAGAGGTTCAGGGTGGCGCTGAAGGGTTTTATGGGCTTATACAGTTTAAACAGGCGAAAGGCTTTAAAACACGGGTTCTTGGGGTTTAAGACTTTAACGGGAAAATATTCAAAAGTGGCATGAAATTCATATTTTTATAAAGGATGGGTAGTTTATCAGAATGGTAGGGAGGTGGTTTTAGGAGGTTGACGCACCATTTTTGGGTATGGGCAGTTTTGGAGAGGGGTCACTTGATCAGTGTTAGAGTGCAACACGTAGCCATCGGGGGCCAGTGGAAAACTGCCTTATCGGGCGGGTAAAGGCAGCCCATTGGGCCTGACCGATATGGCTTTGGGCCATTGGATCTATGGGGAGGAAATCAAATGGTAGTCAGGTGGAAGAGCTGCATGGGGGGAAATAAACGGGGATTGAACGGGGGCCCAGGGTTTAATTGCGACGATTTAGGATTAGTTTAGGCTTAAACATTGGGTTAAAAGTGATTGGGATGGGCTAAATGAGAAATTAGGGAGTTGGGTGAAGGCCAATGCAGGATTGACTTAAGTTTTACTAGGGTTAAGTAGACTAAGTAGAGTTGTAGTGGGCTAATGGGTATTCTATATAGTTTTTATTCAAACTAAGGGGTTGGGGTATTTTATATAGGGAATTATTTTAACGCGGGAAAAGGGTTAATATGAGGATTTATATAATAATGTTTAAGAAATAATATGAAAGCGGTGGTGGAGTGGGGTTTTTCTCAAGTCAAAAGGGTAAAAGGCATACGATTGCGCATTTAGATTTAAACTTAGGAAAAAGGGTTTTTTTTGTGGGTTTTTTGTGTGAAAGGGTTTTACATGGGGGGG